>JAHRHZ010000187.1:322928-371892 GCA_024137785.1 Ginglymostoma cirratum | reverse complement strand
AAAAAAGGTTCTGAGCGCCGATTTGGAAAGTTACTAGTTTTTTTTTCCAATAGTCTGTTATTTGGAATTCAGAACAGTGGGAATGGATGTTAGGGCAGTTGCATGCTCCTCCTGTAGGATGTGGGAGGTAAGGGTCACCACTAGTGTCCCTGCTGACTTCATCTGCGGGAAGTGCACCCAACTCCAGCTCCTTGGAAGCCACGTTAGGGAACTGGAGCTGGAGCTGGATGAACTTCGGATTATTTGGGAGGCTGTGGGGGTGATTGAGAGGAGTTACAGGGAGGTAGTCACACCTCAGGTACAGGAAAAAGGTAGATGGGTTACAGTCAGGGGACGGAAAGGGAACAGGCAGACAGTGCAGGGATCCCCTGTGGCTGTTCCCCTCAATAACAGGTATACCGTTTTGGATACTGTTGCGGGGGACGACCTACCAGTGGTAAGCCATGGGGTATGGGTCTCTGGCACAGGGCCTGTCCCTGTTGCTCAGAATGGATGGGGGGAGAGGAGGAGAGCATTAGTCATTGGGGACTCCACAGTTAGGGGGACAGATAGGAGATTCTGTGGGAAGGAGAGAGACTCGCGGTTGGTGTGTTGTCTCCCAGGTGCCAGGGTCCGTGATGTCTCGGATCGTGTTTTCGGGATCCTTAAGGGGGAAGGGGAGCAGTACCAAGTCGTGGTCCACATAGGCACAAACAACATAGGTAGGAAAAGGGATGGGGATGTAAGGCAGAATTCAAGGAGCGAGGATGGAAGCTTAGAGCTAGAACAAACAGTTTTTATCTCTGGTTTGTTACCCATGTCACGCGCTAGCGATACGAGGAATAGGGGGAGAGAGCAGTTGAACACGTGGCTACAGGGATGGTGCAGGAGGGAGGGATTCAGATACCAGGATAATTGGGGCTCATTCTGGGGTAGGTGGGACATCTACAAGCGGGATGGTCTGCACCTGAACCAGAGGGGTACCAATATCCTGGGTGGGAAAGTTTGCTAATGCTCTTCGGGAGGGTTTAAACTAATTCAGCAGGGGGATGGGAACCTGAATTGTAGCTCCAGTATACAGGAGGTTGAGAGTAGTGAGGTCATGAATAAGGTTTCAAGGTCGCAAGAGTGTACCGGCAGGCAGGAAGGTGGTTTGAAGTGTGTCTACTTCAACGCCAGGAGCATCCGGAATAAGGTGGGTGAACTTGCAGCATGGGTACCTGGGACTTTGATGTTTTGGCCATTTCGGAGACATGGATCGAGCAGGGACAGGAATGGTTGTTGCAGGTTCCGGGGTTTAGATGTTTCAGTAAGATCAGGGAAGATGGTAAAAGAGGAGGAGGTGTGGCACTGTTAGTCAAGGACAGTATTACAATGGGAGAAAAGACGTTTGATGAGGACTCGTCTACTGAGGTAGTATGGGCTGAGGTTAGAAACAGGAAAGGAGAGGTCACCCTGTTCGGACCTTTCTATAGGCCTCCGAATAGTTTCAGAGATGTAGAGGAAAGGATTGCAAAGATGATTCTGGATAGGAGCGAAAGGAACAGGGTAGTTGTTATGGGGGACTTTAACTTTCCAAATATTGACTGGAAACGCTATAGTTCAAGTACTTTAGATGGGTCAGTTTTTGTCCAATGTGTGCAGGAGGGTTTCCTGACACAGTATGTAGACAGGCCAACAAGAGGTGATGCCACATTGGATTTGGTACTGGGTAATGAACCAGGCAGGTGTTAGATTTGAAGGTAGGTGAGCACTTTGCTGATAGTCACCACAATTTGGTTACGTTTACTTTAGCGATGGAAAGGGATAGGCATATACCTCAGGGCAAGAGTTATAGCTGGGGGAAAGGCAATTATGAGGCAATTAGGCAAGACTTAGAATGCATAGGATGGGGAAGGAAACTGCAGGGGCTGGGCACAATTGAAATGTGGAGCTTGTTCAAGGAACAGCTACTGAGTGTCCTTGATAAGTATGTACATGTCAGGCAGGGAGGAAGTGGTCAAGCGAGGGAACCGTGGTTTACTAAAGAAGTTGAATCTCTTGTCAAGAGGAAGAAGGAGGATCATGTAAACATGAGGCGTGAAGGCTCAGTTAAGGCGCTTGAGAGTTACAAGTTAGCCAGGAAGGACCTAAAGAGAGAGCGAAGAAGAGCCCGGAGGTGACATGAGAAGTCTTTGGCAGGGAGGATCAATGAAAACCCTAAAGCTTTCTATAGGTATGTCAGGAATAAAAGAATGACTCAAGTAAGATTAGGGCCAGTCAAGGACAGTAGTGGGAAGTTGTGCGTGGAGTCCAAAGAGATAAGAGAGGCGCTAAATGAATATTTTTCATCAGTATTCACACAGGAAAAAGACAATGTTGTCGAGGAGAATACGGAGATACAGGCTGTTAGACTAGACGGGATTGAGGTTCAGAAGGAGGAGGTGTTAGCAATTCTGGGAAGTGTGAAAATAGATAAATCCCCTGGGCCAGATAAGATCTATCCTAGGATTCTCTGGGAAGCTGGGGAGGAGATTGCAGAGCCTTTGGCTTTGATCTTTATGTCGTCATTGTCTACAGGAATAGTGCCAGAAGACTGAAGGATAGCAAATGTTGTCCCCTTGTTCAAGAAGGGGAGTAGAGACAACCCTGGTAATTATAGACCAGTGAGCCTTACTTCGGTTGTGGGTGAAGTGTTGGAAAGGATTATAAGACATAGGATTTATAATCATCCAGAAGGGAATAATTTGATTAGGGATAGTCAACACGGTTTTGTGAAGGGTAGGTCATGCCTCACAAGCCTTATTGAGTTCTTTGAGAAGGTAACCAAACAGGTGGATGAGGGTAAAGCAGTTGATGTGGTGTATATGGATTTCAGTAAAGCATTTGATCAGGTTCCCCATGGTAGACTGTTGCAGAAAATCCGGAGGTATGGGATTGAGGGTGATTTAGCGGTTTGGATCAGAAATTGGCTAGCTGTAAGAAGACAGAGGGCGGTGGTTGATGGGAAATGTTCATCTTGGAGTTCAGTTACAAGTGGTGTACCGCAAGGATATGTTCTGGGGCCACTGCTGTTTGTCATTTTTATAAATGACCTGGATGAGGGCGTAGAAGGATGGGTCAGTAAATTTGCGGATGACACTAAAGTCGGTGGAGTTGTGGATAGTTTGGAAGGATGTTGCAGGTTACAGAGGGACATAGATAAGCTGCAGAGCTGGGTTGAGAGGTGGCAAATGGAGTTTAATGCAGAAAAGTGTGAGGTGATTCACTTTGGAAGGAATAACGGGAATACAGAGTACTGGGCTAATGGTAAGATACTTGGTAGTGTGAACGAGCCGAGAGATCTCGGTGTCCATGTGCATAGATCCCTGAAAGCTGCCACGCAGGTTGATAGGGCTGCTAAGGCGGCGTACGGGGTGCTAGGTTTTATTGGTAGAGGGATTGAGTTTCGGAGCCATGAGGTCATGTTGCAGCTGTACAAATCTCTGGTGCAGCCGCACTTGGAGTATTGCGTACAGTTCTCGTCGCCGCATTATAGGAAGGATGTGGAAGCATTGGAAAGGGTGCAGAGGAGATTTACCAAGATGTTGCCTGGTTTGGAGGGAAGGTCTTATGAGGAAATGCTGAGGGACTTGAGGCTGTTTTCATTAGAGAGAAGAAGGTTAAGAGGTGACTTAATAGAGACATACAAGATGATCAGAGGATTAGATAGGGTGGACAGTGAGAGCCTTTTTCCTCGGATGGTGATGGCTAGCATGAGGGGACATAACTTTAAATTGAGGGGTGATAGATATAGGACAGATGTCAGAGGTAGATTCTTTACTCAGAGAGTAGTAAGAGCATGGAATGCCTTGCCTGCAGCAGTAGTAGACTCGCCAACTTTAAGGGCATTTAAGTGGTCGTTGGATAAACACATGGATGATAATGGAATAGTGTAGATTAGATGGGCTTCAGATTGTTGCGCCGACCTGTGAAACCATCACGGGCCGAAGGGCTTGTACTCTGCTGTAATGTTCCATGTTCGATGTTCTATACGCTTTCTTAACAACTCTATCCACCTGGGTGGCAGCTTTCAGGGAGCTGTGAACATGAACCCCAAGTTCCCTCTGCTCCTCCACACTGCCAAGAATCTTTCCATTAACCGTTAAACTGGGACAGTAGCTGCTGTTGGCCGAGACCCTGTCCGAGTGGGAAAAGCAGCTGCTTGACCGTCATGGCTGACGGACTGCTGGGCAGACAGAGAGCCTCCCTGGTGGAGGTGATCACCCGAGTGGAGTCATTTCACAATCACAAGAAGAGAATACTAACCTGTCAGAAGGAGCGAGAGTGACCAAATGGAGGGGAACTGCTGTCCTTCAGAGTAGAACGGTGCTGCTCTCTACCATTCGGTGCCAGATCACGTTGATAGGAAAAAAATCTTTCTATGGAAGAAGTTATTGGCTCATTATTATTTTTCAACCAGCACAAACATAATGCAGCCTGAATCTCATTTTCCAATGCTTGGTTCCTAACTCTACATTATTGATTTCAGAAGTTTTAAATGTGACTAGGCTTTCTGTCTTTATGGCCCTATTTGTCAATGTGATCATCACCCTGCACCAGACTTCCTCCGTCTTTCTCCCAATTCCTTTCAATCGATGCTTCCTGGTTGTTGACATTTATCGTAATTGAAATGGGTGTTTCCACTCAATCTGGTTCTCCACAGCTTTATACAGCTCAGTTACATTTCCTTTCAGCACCTTTGTTCCACATAGAAAATACTGGCTAAACTGTTGCTTTCCTCAGAGCTAAAAATCTCCAATACTTTCATTGTTAATGTACTGCATAACAGGTTTGTGACCATAGTTATCACCTTAACCGGGTTACTAGATTGATCTTAGAAATGAAGAGGTTAGAAGAATGAGAGACTTTACTGAAACATATTCTGTGTGTTTGATAGGGTAGATACCGCGAGGTTGTTTTCCCTTGATGGAGAATCTAAAACCAGAGAGCGTAATTTGAACAAAGAGTCACCCATTTGAGATAAAAATGAAGAGGAATTTCTTCTGAGATGAGCGAATCTACAGAATTCTTTACTGTGTAGAGCTGTTGAGGCAGGATCTTTCAGTAGTGTCATTAGTGAGATTTTAATCAGTCAGGGAATCAAGGATGATGAGGAAAAGACATGAGGGTAGAATTGTGGATTATCACATCAGCCGTGAAGAATTGAATGACAGATCAGACTCAATGGGCCGAGTAGTCAACTACTGCATCTTCTGGCCTTGAAATATACAGGACAGTAGTGTCACGGGTACAAAATTGGCTGAGTAACTGGCAACATAGTAGTGGCCCTCGTTTTTCCTGTACATTAACAACTTAGGCAATTGGCGTATATACAATATTTCATGAAGAAACAGTGCCAAATCCCAGAAAGAAAGGACACAGGATGTGGGCAATGAATGGCAGTGTGACAGTGGGGCTATCAGTTTTGTTTAAGGTGTATTTTCCAATCTAAATTCGAACAGTGTAATAAAACTCTGTTGTACTGGGAACAAAACCTTATCAATCAACATTCTAGCACAGGACAATAAAGCTTTCCGACACCAAAAATAAACCCTCTCAATCTACAGTCTAACACTGTGTGACACAGCTCTGTAACACCAGTAAATAATCCCAATCCACTCTGCAGCACAGGGTAATAAAGCTCTTTTACACCATTAATACTTCCAGGCAATCTGTACGATTATAGTGTGATTAAGGTCTGTTACACCAGTAATAAACCCAATTAATCAATCAACACGTGAACACAGTGTAATCAGTTAAAACCAATCTCCACTTTAACACAGAGCAATGAAGCTCTCTGACACCAATGATAAAACCTATCAATCTACACTCAAAATCACAATGTACCAGGTCTCGGTAGATGTGAAGCGAGAAAAAAAAATTCACACAGTGAACGTAGGGTGTGGAATGCACTGCCTGGAAATGTGATGGAGGCAGGTTAGGTTGAGATATTCAAAAGGTCTTTGGATGAATATTTAGGTAGAAATAGTCTGCAGGGATATGGGGAAAAAGACAGGAAAATGGCACTGAGTCATGATGCTCATTTGGACACTTTCTCCAACATACAGATCCTGCGATCATCTGAGAAGGTTGGAAAGTTGGGAGCTGGTTCAGTCATTTCAGTATTTTATATCAGTTTCAATAGGATCACCTCTCATTTTATTAAATTCTAATGAATGAATTGAGGGAATCTTCTCTGTATTGTCTCCTCTGTAAAGAGGCCCAGATAGTCCACTGGCCAGAAAGGTGTTGGAACAGGATAGATTGGAGATATATATTGTAACTGTGCAAAAACCTAATGTAGCAGATTCCATGGGAATTTCCTGGGATTCTAAAATCTCCAATGGACAACTCTCCTGCATCTGGAAGCTTCCGAAAGAGTGCCTTTTAACAATAAAAACTTCTGAGGATTCAGGTTAACAAGTTAGACTCACTTAAGCTCAATAGTTACCTCGGAAAGTTAGAGAATAAAAATCCACTCTAACTGCAGTGTAACTATTAAACACACCCAGACCTCACTCCTGAAATTCCCCTTTACCAACTTCATCTCCCTACCACTTGCACCCCTGTCAACCACTCTCCATCCAAACACCACTTCCCCACCTCCTTCCACCTTACCAATTACATCACCTCTACCCTCTACCTCTAATTCCTGCCACGACCTGTTGACGTCCTCTCATCGCCAGACTCGAGAAGCCCCGGACCTGAAATGACATTTTCAATAACCCTCCTCCTCCCCTACTGGCCTGACCCCATTGCCAGATTTCCCCTAACTGGTGTGAAATACTATCAGAGATAAAAGGTACTGCAGATGCTGGAGAATCTGAGATAACAAGCGTGGGGCTGGATGAACACAGCAGGCCAAGCAGCATCATAGGAGCAGGAAAACTTGACGTTTCAGGCCTAGACCCTTCTCCCTGGATGCGACACCCACCTCCCTCGTGCATCCTCTATCCCCTTGACTTGCTCTGGGGCAGATGGCAGCCACTCACGTTGGATCCCTTGTTTGTAACTGATGAGAGCTGGCACTCAGTTCCTAGCAGCATTTTGACATAGTGTTTTACGGTAAATCTGCAGAGTTTTGGGATTTAGGAGTTAACAGAGAGGAGTAGCAGGGTACACAAAATACTGGGAGAGACCAGGATAGCCAGAATTAGAATAGAGTCACAGAAACATCCAGTTATACAGCACGGAAACTGACCCTTCAGTCCAAAACATTGATGCCGATCACATAGCCTGGACTGATCGAGGCTAGTTTTCCAGCATTTGGCCCATATGCTTCTAAACCCTTCTTGTTCATATACCCCTCCAGATACCTTTTAATGTTGCAATTACACCTGCCTCCACCAGTTACTGTACACATGCTCATAACAGACATGCACCACCCTCTGCGAGAAAAAGATGCCCCTCATGTCCCTTTTAAATCTTTCCCCCGCCTCACCTTAAATTTCCACTTTTAAAATCCCCTACCCTGGGAAAATGATGTCCGTATTCGCCATAGCCATGCCTCTCATGATTTTATAAACCTCCATAAAATCACTCCTCAGCCTCCAACATTCCAGGGAAAGGAGCCCAAGACTTTCCCCAGACCTCAAAATGCACCAATCCAAGCAACATCCTTGTCAATCTTTTCTAAACCCTTTCAAGTTTAACAACATCTTTGCTATAAGCATGGAGACCAGAATTAAACACAGTATTCTACAAGTGGCCTCAGCAATGTTCTGTACAGCTGCAACATGATGTCCCAACTCCCATACTCAATGCACTGACCAATGAAAGCAAGCGTGCTAAATGCCTTCTTAGTTAATAGGTGTCAAACAAATAATTTGCTTGCCCAAGTTAGGAGGTGGAGTTGGAGAAATTTAAATCTTTTAAATCAGAGTTATTGTGCATTGCTGTTAATGCGTGGAGAAGAAGAAATAATTTTGGTGAGTTACAGGCCTCCGAGGAGGCAATGGTCTCGTGGTATTATTGCTGGACTGTTAATCCAAAGACCCAGAAAACATCCTGGGGACCTGGGTTTGAATCCCACCATGGCAGTTGGTGGAATTTGACTTCAATAAATATTTGGAATAAAGAGTCGAATGATGACAATGAATTGATCGTCAGAAAAACCGATCTGGTTCATTGATGTCCTTTAAGGAAGGAAATCTGCCATCCTCAGCGGGTCTGGCCTACATGTGACTCACAGCAATGTGGTTGGCTCTGAACTGCCCTCTGGGTGATTAGGGATGGGCAATAAATGCTGCCTAGCCAGCGACGCCCTCATCCTATGAATGAATAAAGGGAAAAAAATGGATTGCCGTGGGATTATGGTGTTCCAGCAAATAGAAACCTGGCTCAAGAAATGTTTGGACTGGGTATTGAATATTCCTGGAATCAAGGTGTTTGGATAAGGAAGGAGAAGTGATGGATAAGAAGAGCATTGAGATGGCTAGAGGGATGCTTGCCCTTCTTCGTTTTTCACACTACCACTTTCTGAGGGGTCGGTATCGGAACCCTTGCTTTTTCTGATATGAGTCAATTATCTGGACATCAGCGTGCAGGGAACAATTTCAATCTTTGTGCATGATCCAAAACTTGGAAGTGTTGTAAACAGTGAATATGAAATGTGCAACTTCAAAAGGACATTGACAAGCAGGTGAAGTGCACAGAAAGGTGGCAGATAAGCTTTAATGCAGAGAAATGTGAGATGGAAAGTACATGTAGACAGTGCCTTTTTCTGTATACTGTCTGTCTTTAAGGGTGCATATGTGCATAAATTATTGAAGGTGGCAGGGCTGTTGGACAGTGATGTAAATATAACATACAGTATTCTCAGCTGTGTCAGTGGAGCCCTAGAGTACAAGAGCAAGGAGGTGATGTTGAACTAGCAAAAACACTTGCTGGTCCTCCGCTGGAGAATTGCGTACAGCTATGGATACCGCATTACGTTAAAGCTGTGAATGGACTGGGGGCAGTCAGAAACCATTCACAAGAATGGTTCCAGGAATAAGA
This sequence comes from Ginglymostoma cirratum, assembly GCA_024137785.1. Classification (NCBI taxonomy): domain Eukaryota; kingdom Metazoa; phylum Chordata; class Chondrichthyes; order Orectolobiformes; family Ginglymostomatidae; genus Ginglymostoma; species Ginglymostoma cirratum. The sequence continues at coordinate 362,895 of JAHRHZ010000187.1, read as the reverse complement.
AACCTCAGTTATGAGGATTGATTGAAGAAAGGGAACCGTTCTCCTTGCAGACAAGAAGACTCAGCATAGGTCAGACAGAGATGTTTTCAAAATCATGAGCAGGTGGATAGAGTAGACAAAGAGAAACTATTCCGGCTCATAAAAAGAACAACAAAAGGGCATAGTTTTAAAGTGTTCGGTAAACGAAGCAAAGGTGAAGTGAAGAAAAGCTTTTTCACTTTGTGAGCAGTTTGGGTAAGGAATGCAATTTCTGGAATGAGCTGGAGGCAGGTACAATTGAGGTATTCAACAGGGCACTTAGAGTCATAGTTATACAGCATGGAAACAGACCCTTCAGTCCAACTCATCCATGCTGGCCAGATATCCTAAACTGATCTCGTCCCATTTGCCACCATTTGGCCCATATCCCTCTAAATCCTTTCAATTCACGTACCCATTCAGATGCCTTTGAAGTGTGCTCATTATACTTGCATCGACAAACTCCTCTGGCAGCTCATCCCATATACGCACCACCTTCTGTGTGAGAAAGTTGTTCCTCAGGTTCCTTTTAAATGTTTCCCCTCTCACCTTAAACCTATGCCCTCTAGTTTTGGACTGCCTACTGTGAGAAACATACCTTGGCTATTCATCTTATCCTTACCCTTCATGATTTTATGAACTTCTATATGTCACCCCTCAGCCTCCGACATTCCAGCCTATTCAGCCTCTCCCTGCAGCTCAAACCCTGTGATCCCAATAACATCATCGCGAATCTTCTCTGAACACTTGCAAGTTTAATAACATCTTTCCTGTAGCAAGCAGACCAGAATTGGATGCAGTATTCTCAATGTGGCCGAACCAACGGCCTACAACAGGACTTCCTAACTCCACTCCTCACTGCTCTGAACAATGAAGACAAGCATTCCAAACACTTTCTTCACATCCCTGTCCACCTGCAATTCCACTTTCAAGGAACTATGTGCCTGCACTTCAGGTCCCTTTGTCAACTACCAGTCCCCGGGGCAATAATGTGCAAGGGGAAAAAGCAGGAGATTGGCACAAGGTAACCTTTAACAACCAGGAGCTTTAACAAAATGGGCCAAAATGCCTCCTTCTGCACTCAAACACTATCTTGATTACTACTTGAGGCCCTTTTGTGATGTAAATTGCAGGATTTATATGGGATAATTTTGTTGTTGAGCAAGAAACTGGTGGGTTTTTCTGGGGGATCTGAAGTTAACAACTAACTTTTCAGTCGTTTAGCAATTGTGGTGATTTCTTGAAAGGACGGTTTTAAAGCTTTGCTGTCGAATGGATGGGTTTTGTGCACTAATGAATGCTTGTTAATGAACAGCAGTTTTCTGTTAAATCTAAACTGTTATGTCTTACAGTCAAACAAATTTAAACTTTTGAAAAGACATTCGCTCAATTCACCAAACGTCCATCCCCTCCGTTTAAGCTGAATTTCTGATGCAAAGGTGATCAACTGTATCCCAAAATAATCTCAGCATTTCCATGAAAACGGTGCCAGCAATATTGCTCACATACAGGTAGAAATCTATCCTTTTTTTCAAATGTTGCAAAACGAGTTGAAGCTGTTTCTCTGAAATGGGAAAAGAGCACTGATCCGCTGGGCCATCATTCCCATGGAGATGCTGCAAAAACAGTTAGCTGTCAATCTTCATTCTAGGACTGGACAGTTAGAGTCTGATTGGTCAGTATGTCACCATGGCAATGCAGCAGAGTTTGGTTGGCTCCATTAAAGAATTGCAATGTCTGTCCAAATTCCTTTTGCCGACATAAACCAGGATCCTGTGTAATTACAGATGTAGGTTCCAGCTCATTCACAAATGCATCAAACTGTGATCCCAGCTGATGATTTTCAATTACTTTCCAGTTTAGCTCCTAGCATAGTTCAGATTATTTAATAAATGATTTCCAGAGCGAAATCACTTTGAATGGTGGATATGCTTTTCTGACGACTGCAAGCATAGGCTGCTTGATTGGTGGTACAGTCCACCAATCATCACAATGTAGGACCTACATATTTGGCAGCACCGAAACTCATCTCATGTTATTCATTGGTGAATCATTTGCTGGGCTTGTGTAAAGGAGGTAACCTGCCTAATGATGTTTATGATAGAATGTGTTGCCACAGCTCTCTACACCCATCATGTATGGATTACCCTGGACACACAAAAGTGATGTCCCTTTTACATCCTATCACATCCATAACTGACTTAAGTCAGTTATGATTTAGGTCTTGGATTAGTGCCTGGGAGTATGACGTTATTGCGATCACAGAGACTTGGTTGAAGGAAGTGGATGATTGGCAACTAAATGTCCCAGGATATAGATGCTTCAGACAGGACAGGGAGGGAAGTAAAAGGCAGGGAGGAGTTTCATTGCTGGTCAGGGATGATATCACGGCTGTGCGAAAGGAGGGCACTATGGAGGGCTTGAGCAGTGAGGCATTATGGGTAGAGCTGAGAACTAAGAAGGGTGCAGTTACATTGTTGGCGCTGTACTACAGGCCTCCCAACAGTGAGCGTGAGGTAGAAGAACAAATAGGTCGACAGATTATGGAAAGATGTAGAGGTAACAGGGTGGTGGTGATGGGAGATTTTAATTTTCCCAACATTGACTGGGATACACTTAGTGTCAGAGGTCTGGATGGGGCAGAATCTGTAAGGAGCATCCAGGAAAGTTTTCTAGAGCAGTATGTCAATAGTCCAACTAGGGAAGGGGCCGTATTGGACCTAGTGTTGGGGAATGAGCCAGGCCAGGTGGTAGAAGTTGCAGTGGGGGATTTCTTTGGGAATAGTGACCACAATTCTGTAAGTTTTAGAATACTCGTAGACAAAGATGAGAGTGGTCCGAAGGGAAGAATGCTAAACTGGGCCAAGGCCAATTATATCAAAATTCGGCAGGAGCTGGGAAATGTGGATTGGGGACAGCTATTTGAAGGGAAGTCCACATTTGATATGTGGGAGGCTTTCAAAGATAGGTTGAAGATAGTGCAGGATAGGCATGTCCCTTTGAAAACAAGGGATAGGAAAGGAAAGATTCGTGAACCGTGGATGACAGGAGAAATCGTGCGACTAGCCTAGAGGAAAAGGGAAGCGTACATAAGGTCCAGGCAGCTAAGAACAGAACGGTCCTTGGAGGAATATCGGGAGAGTAGGACCAATCTTAAACGAGGAATCAAGCGGGCTAAAAGGGGTCATGAAATAACTTTAGCGAACAGAATTAAGGAGAATCCCAAGGCCTTTTATTCATATATAAGCAGGAGGGTAACTAGAGAAAGGGTTGGTCCACTAAAGGATAAGGAAGGAAGGTTTTGTGTCGAACCTGAGAAAATGGGTGAGATTCTCAATGATTACTTTGCATCAGTGTTCACTGAGGAGAGGGACATGATGAATGTTGAGATTAGAGATAGAAGTTTGTTTACTCTGGATCACGTTGACATAAGGAGGGAAGATGTGTTGGATAGGCTAAAGGATATTAAGGTGGACAAATCCCCAGGACCGGATGGGATCTATCCCAGGATGCTGAGGGAGGCGAGAGAGGAAATAGCTGGGGCCCTGACAGATATCTTTGTAGCATCCTTAAACACAGGTGAAGTGCCGGAGGACTGGAGAGTTGCTAATGTTGTCCCTCTGTACAAGAAGGGTAGTAGGGATATTCCAGGTAACTACAGACCAGTAAGCCTGACGTCAGTGGTGGGAAAGTTGCTGGAGAAGGTACTGAGGGATAGAATCTATTAATATTTGGAAAAGAATGGGCTTATCAGTGATAGGCAACATGGTTTTGTGCAGGGGAGATCATGCCTTACTAACTTAATAGAGTTCTTTGAGGAAGTGACCAAGTTGATAGATGAAGGAAGGGCTGTAGATGTCATCTACATGGACTTTAGTAAGGCGTTTGATAAGGTTCCCCATCGTAAACTAATGGAGAAAGTGAAGTCACATGGTGTGCAGGGTGTTCTAGCTAGGTGGATAAAAACTGGTTGAGCAACAGGAGACAGACAGTAGTAGTTGAAGGGAGTTGCTTGAAATGGAGAAAGGTGACCAGTGGTGTTCCACAGGGATCAGTGCTGGGGCCACTGTTGTTTGTGATATATATAAATAATCTGGAAGAGGGCATAAGTGGTCTGATCAGTAAGTTTGCAGATGACACGAAGATTGGGGGAGTAGCAGAAAGCATAGGGGATTGTCAAAGAATACAGGAGAATATAGATAGACTGGAGAGTTGGGCGGAGAAGTGGCAGATGGAGTTCAATCCGGGCAAGTGTGACGTGATGCATTTTGGGAGGTCTAATTCTAGAGAGAACTATACTGTAAATGGAAGAGCCTTGGGAAACGTTGATGAGCAGAGAGATCTGGGAGTTCAGGTCCATTGTACCCTGAAGGTGGCTGCACAGGTGGATAGAGTGGTCAAGAAGGCATATGGTATGCTTGCCTTCATCGGACGGGGTATTGAGTATAAGAGCTGGCAGGTCATGTTAAAATTGTACAAGACTTAGGTTCGGCCGCATTTAGAATACTGTGTACAGTTCTGGTCGCCACATTACCGAAAGGATGTGGAAGCTTTTTAGAGGGTACAAAGAAGGTTTACGAGGATATTGCCTGGTATGGAAGGTGCTAGCCATGAAAAGAGGTTGAGTAGGTTAGGATTGTTTTCATTAGAAAAAAGGAGATTGAGGGGGGACCTGATTGAGGTCTTCAAAATCATGAAGGGTATAGACAGGGTTGATAGAGATAAGCTTTTTCCCAGGGTGAGGGATTCAATAACGAGGGGTCACGCATTCAAGGTGAGAGGAGAAAAGTTTAAGGGGGATACACGGGGAAAGTACTTTACACAGAGGGTGGTAGGTGCCTGGAACGCGTTGCCAGCAGAGGTAGTAGAGGCAGGCACGGTAGATTCATTTAAGGTGCGTCTGGACAGATGCATGAGTAGGTGGGGAGCAGAGGGATACAGATCCTTAGGAATTGGGCGATAGGTTTAGACAGTGGATTTGGATCGGCACAGGCTTGGAGGGCCGAAGGGCCTGTTCCTGGGCTGTAAGTTTTCTTTGTTCTTTGTTCTTTGACTCTGCACAGCGTGAATTGGCGAAATGGCTGTGTGAAACTGTTGCGATCGTGTCTGCATGAGTTTTCCAGAGACAGTGAAGGAGTCCTTCGTGTTCAGTGAGACCATCTAAGAGCTGCATATTGAGAGCAATAGCATGCCCATGTCCTCTTTCAACATTGCCAGCTTATTTATCAGTATACCATTCAAATAAGCCATTGAAATCTAAATGTAACACTGAATCAGAATTGAGTGTTCATCAAACTCACAAACGAAGCAACTTGTGCAGTTGTTTCTGTTCCAACAACACCACGTATGCCCAAATAGTTGGTGTTACGATGGGAGATTCTCTCGGTCAAACTCTTGCAAGACGCATATTTAATGGCATGATAACTGGCCTCTATCTCCTTGCATATTTCCAATACGTCGATAACATGTTTGTGATATTTGAATCTGTATTAAAGAACTTCTTTATATAGCTCTAAGATCTCTATCCTCGGCTCAAATTTACCACTGAAAATCAGTATCCTCTCCTTGATATATCCATTCAGAAATTGGCCAAATTGGTCCTTAACTCCTATTTATTGAAAACCTGCATTCACTGGTCAGCATACATGTTACGATTTCTGCAGGGAGGGAAAGGAAATCTTGCCTCTACTTCACCATAAATTTGCCAGGGGAGCAGGAACAGCAGAGAAATTTCCCAGGCAATAAGCTTTTATTAGTTCAGACATATTACAATCACTTACGTACCTGAATATCAAACAGTACGGTACTGAACCGGCACTTTGGCCCACCAAACCTGCGCTGACCATGATGCTGTTCTATTACAAAATCCATCTGCCTGCTCATGGTCTGTATCCATCTATTCTCTGTCTGTTCATGTGGCTATCGAAATGCCTCTTGAACATTGCTGTCCCATCTGCTTCTACCATCTCCCTTGGCAGCGCGTTCTCAGCACCTACCACCCTCTGCTCAAAAACGTTTTCCTTTAAACTTTTCCTCTTTCACTTATATCCCCTAATATTTGACATTTCCACCCTGGGAAAAAAAGTCTCCGACTGTTCACCCTATTCATGCCTTTTATAATTTTATATTCTTCTATCACTGCAGTGCTAAGGGAGAGCTGCACTATCAAATCTGCTATTGTTCACGTCAGATTTGCCCTCCTCTGGCACCCTCAGCTCTACTTTAATTAAAGCTGAGCAGAGACATTCTCCCAGATGTTCTGGCAAATATTTATCCAACAACCAACAGCTTCAGATGTTAGTGTGCAAAGTGAATGCTGAGTTTCGTACACTGCAGTACGTCAAAATTATTTCTTTGCACGCATATCCTAAGTTCACAAAATACTTTGGACAAAAGCAAGTCTTTCTTTCTGTTGGTTTGACATTGATTATTGGTAGCACCTAAAAGGTAGCAAAGATCAGAAAAAATGTCACTAAAGGAAATCATTCCAGTTGACTAACCGGAGCTGATTAAATTTCTGTGCCTTTTTTTACACTAATAATTTATTAGTGACAGCAGAGAAGACTATTCTGCTTGTGCCAGCTAACTGCAAGAGTTACTCAGCCAGTTTACTCTCTATCCTTTCTCTGCAGTTCTGTACCCTTCAAGTGCTGGTCCAATTCTCCACTGAAAGCCAGCATTTAATTTGTTCCCACAACACTGAGCATTCCAGATCATGGATACTCATTGCCCAGAAGGGTTTTTCCTCATGGTGCTGTTATCTTTTTCTTTGCCAATGATCTCAAATCATCAGTAACATTGACTGGAATAGCCTACAGGGACAAAGCAAAAGATGGCAAATGAACTTGAGCCTTGCCTAAGTCTTATGCAGATTTCTGCCAAATTGGAATAAAGAAAAGCAGGTAACAAAGGGATTCGAAAGAAATGTGTCAAGTCATTGGAACACAAACAGAAACCCAATGAAAAAGCAGGCTCTCGATAAGATACTGAGCTTTCTTAAAGTTCCTTGGCACCAACACCCATGTACATTACAGACGTACCGAGCTCCACTAATGCCAATTTGTGTTTGCAGCACATTCAACACAAAAAATTATCCCAAGGTGATTTACAGAAGGATAATAAAGGTCATTGACAGCCGGGTCAGGACTGCTCCGAGATTGGCGATTCACTCTGATTAAACCAGTGCTGAACGGGCAGAAATATTTGAGAGCCTCATGCTCCTGAGGGATACAATCGCCTCCATTTCGGTCAGGGGCAGGGTGAATGCCTGCCTCATCAGCCTTTGACAGGGTATCGCATGCCCACACTGGTAATGTAATCTCCAAAATGGGCTCCAGGGTGGGAATCCGCATTTGGATCTGCCTGCTCTAAATCAGCATCAGTCGTTGCAGTCTCAATCAGCAGGTGGGGAGAAGAAAGCATCCCGATCAAATCTAGAGTTAGGCAGGACTGCCCTCTCTCTGGTGCCTTGTTTGTGTGTGGTCATGTTGAAGGAGCTGAGAAAATGTTTCGAAGGGGCCAGGGTGTGCCCAAAAATGTGGAAGGTATCGCAAAGATGAATCAAAAACTAGGCCTTTGGCAACACTGCTCACTTTCTGTTGTATGTGGTGCAGGTCGAGCCTTTTCCCAGAACTGACGCCATTGCAGTCACCTGAGCCAGTTTCCACTTCAGCTGGTGGTCTAAGATTGATCATATCTGCAGGGACACCATGTGCAAAGCTCTGGATGGGGGTGAGCAGATCCGAAGCCACCCTCATTCTGATGGCCACCTTTGTGTGTGGTACACAAACACGCCACTGAGATTCTACCTGTCCCTTGTCTTGCAAAGTTTGAGATTGGCCTTGGAGCAGTGGAATGCTCCAAGTTGTTGAACCGTTCCATATCACCTGTCTTTCATGGACAAATGTGCAAAGAAAAGCACCTTTGACAACAAGTCCATCAGGAAGTGGTCAGCATGTAACATCCTCGAGACCGTGCTGGAAAAGCAGAGGTGGATCCTGTCGGGTTGTTCCCTGAGCAGACTGTCAAAGTCATTTGGCATTGGAGGTGCACAAAATGATCAGAGCTATAGATAGAGTGGACAGCCAGAGACTTTTTCCTAAGGGTGGAGGTAACTATTATGAGGGGACATAGTTTTAAAGTCAGTGGAGGTAGATATAGGGGAGACGTCAGAAGTAGGTTCTTTTCTCAGAGTGGTAAGGGTGTGGAATGCATTGCCAGAGAGGGTAGTGGAATCGGCCTCATTAGGGGCATCTTAGTGGCAATCAGACAGGCATATGGATGATAGTATAAAGGTAGGGGTGGAGGTTAAATACACATTAGGTTTAGGGTAAAAGTTCATCACAACATCATGGGCCGAAGTGCCTGTACTATGCTGTACTGTTCTGTGTTCTATAATGCCTCATTGCCAGAACTTGCTGCAACTACCAAGACGAAACTTGGCTGGTGGTGAGAAGTTCACCCAGGCTCTCCACGCCACAACATACTGTCCTTGAAGTAGCTATGTTGGTGGAAGAGTCGGGGTTGGGGGCGGTGGTTTGAACTGGGCACATCTCCTCCTGGAATGTTCCATTGCAAAGGAACGTCTGGAGAGAGATACAGTGCTTTTTGTGAAGTTTCATCTGGAACAACTCTGTGACCCAGGACTTTATGGGCTGTTCCCAGGGACATGCACAGAGACAAACACTGATTGCACCTGGAGGACCACCAACTCAGTGAACTCTTTGGTCTGCCCGAAACTTGTGGGTCTTCCAGAGCAAGGAGTTGACGTCAACCAAGTGTTGCAGATTGGCACATTCCAAGGTTCTAGAATATGTGCTCAGCGATGCACAAAAGATCAGGGCAACTGTAGCCAAGGAACGAAGGGGAAAGACCACCATCTACGATCTTTCTGCAAGTGCACAATGGTGTCTATTCAGTATTGGACCTTCCCAGTGCCTCAAATACATGTAAACAGTTTTTTGCATGAGTAAGAAATACCTTGGGTTTGTTGAGGCAGTCAGGAAAGTTATAGAACGTAGAACATAGAACTTTACAGCACAGTTCAGGCCCCTCGGCCCATGATGTTGTGTCGAACTTTTACCTAAGGTCTATCTAGTCTCCACCCCTACCTTATACTATCATCCATATGCCTATCTAATAGCCCCTTAAATGGCCCTAATGAGGCCGACTCCACTACCCTCTCTGACAATGCATTCCACACCCCTACCACTGAGTAAAGAACCTACCTCTGACGCCTCCCAATATTTACTTCCTTTCACTTTAAAATGATGCCCCCTCCTAATAGCTACCTCCATCCTAGGAAAATGTCACTGGTATTCCACTCGATCGAAACCTCTGATCATTTTGTACACCTCTATCAAGTGACCTCTCATCCTTCGGCATTCTAAAGAGAAAAGCCCTTGCTCTCTCAACCTTTCCTCGTAAGACCTTCCTTCCATTCCAGGCAACATCCTGATAAATCTGCTCTGCATCTTTTCCAATGCTTCCACATCTTTCCTGTAATGAGGCAACCAGAACTGGACACAATACTCCAGATGTGGCCAAACCATGCTTTTGTATAGCTGGAGCATAACTTCACGGCACTTGAACTCAATCCCTCTATTAATGAACGCTAACACACCATACGCCTTCTTAACCACTCTATCCACCTGGGTGGCAGCTTTCAGGGAACTGCGGACATGAACCCCAAGATACATCCCTCCTCCACACTGCCAAGAATCTTTCCGTTAACCCTATATTCTGCTTTCAAGTTTGTCCTTCCAAAATGAATCACCTCACACTTTTCAGGGTTAAACTCCATCTGCAATTTCTCAGCCCAGCTCTGCATCCTATCAATGTCCCTTTGTAACCTCGAGTAGCTCGCCGTACTAGAGATTTCCAGAAAAATAAACAAAAAGCCTTACCTTCCCGAACCTCCACACAGTCTTTATTTTTGTTAGAGGAGGACAATGGGTGTGAGACACTGTACGTGCAGTGTTTTGGGTTTAGCCAATACCCGAATATATTAGAAACTTCCTGGCTCGCGTCCTCACCACTCCTGCCGCTGAAAGCAAGAAGGCCGCTGCTGCGCGAGGTAAGTTTGTGGCCAGGAATGAGAGCTCTAAACGCTGTGTTGACCGCCTGATGCCTGGGTTAAGATTATCTCATCTGGGCTGCAGAGGAAAGAACTTCAAGTGGGAGGCAAAAGTGACCCAGGTGGGTACCAACAATATAGGCAGAAAGAGCCAAGAGGTTCTGATGAGGAAACATTAGCAGCTAGGGGCTAATTCAAAAAACAGAACCAAAAAGGTAAATATGGTCTGGATTATGCCCTGAGCAACGGGCAGATTGGCACAAGGTCAACAAGATGAAAGAGGGAAACACGTGGTTCAAAGGATTCGTGTGGGAGAAATGGGTTCAAATTCATGGGACAGTGGCACCAGTCCTGGTGAAGGAGGGCCATGATGTGGAGGTGCCGGTGTTGGACTGGGGTAAACAAGGGCAGAAATCACACATAGAATCCTGGAGTAACCGCAGCATCTAAGTGAATCACATAACTAGGGTTGTGGATAGGGCTTCAAACTACATAGTGGGGGAGAGGGTTGAATTCCATAGATAAATTATGAAGAAGGTAAAGGAGGGGAGGGCTCAGCAGAGGTCATTAAAGTTTCCAGAACAACTAAGAGAAGGAAAAGTATGGAAGGCATTAGGACCCTAAATTTATGGGACAACTATGACAAGGGGGTTGAGGAGGCAGTCAGCAGAGGACTGAGAGTTTTGTATTTAAATACATGCAGAAATTGAAACAAGTTAAATTAGCTTACACAGTGTGGAGCTGGAGGAACCCAGCAGGCCAGGCAGCATCAGAGGAACAGGAAAGCTAGCGTTTCGGGTTGGGACCCTTCTTCAGAAATGGGCGGTGGGAGTGGAGCTGGGGAAGGTAGGTGGGATGGTGATAGATGAGTGCAGGTAGGCAATGGTGGGGGTTAGTCAGTGAGGTTGGAGGAGCAGATAGGTGGGAGAGAAGACAGACTGGTCAAGGAGGCAGGGATGAGAGGAAGGGTTGGTCATGGGATGAGGCTGTGGGTGGGGAGATTTTGAAGCTAGTAAAGTCCACATTGGTCTCACCTATCACCATCCCACCGACCTTCCCCAGCCCCACCCACCCCCCTCCTCTCTATTTATTTCAGAGCTGCCTTCCCCCTCCCCCATTTCTGAAGAAGGGTTCTTACCCTAAACGTCAGCTTTCCTGTTCCTCTGATGCTGCTTGGCCTGCTGTGTTCCTCCAGCTCCACACTGTTATCTCAGACTCCAGCATCGGCAGTTCTTACTGTCTCTAAATGAGTTTGTAGTGCAAATTGAAATTGACAGGTCCAATCTTGTGGGTATCACAGAGATGTGGCTGCAAATGGGTAAGAGCAGGGAATAAATATCCATGGTGACGCACCCTTTCGAAAGGACAGGCCAGTGGGCTGACCGGGGTGCGGTTTTCTTGTCAGTTAGAAATGAAATTATAATTGATAGCAACAATTCATATAGAGTCGGAAGGCACAGAAACTGCATGTGTCAAGTTGATGAATCGCAAAGGAGAAAAAACATGATGGGAGTTATGCATGGACCTCCTCACAGCAGTTCAGGTTGTGGGGCAGGAAATTAATCAGATGATCAAAAAGATAGGTAAGAAATGTGCCATAACCATGATCATGGGGGACTTCTCAATGTGCAGATAGACTGGGAAAATCAGGTTGTTAACAAATCTGAAGGAATTTGTGGAATGTCTACAGGATGGCTTTGTGGAACACCTTGCAGTAGAGCCCACTAAGGAACTGGCAATTATGGATTTGGTGTTATAATGAGACAGACTGGATAAGGGAGCCGAAGGTGAAGGAATCCCTCAGGCAGTGATCATAATATGAGAGGATTCACCGTGCAGTTTGAGAAGGAGGACATTGAATTAGATGTGACAATATTACAATTAATTAAAGATAACTACAAAGACACGAGGGTGCAGCTGGCCGGAGTTGATTGGAAGGGAAGCCTAACAGGGAAGTTGGTGGTGCAGCAATGGCAGGACTTTCTTGGGACAATTTGGGAGGCACAGCAGAAATTTGCCCAAAAGAAGAAGAAAGATGCTAAGGGGAGGATAAGGCAACCCTTGCTGACAAGGGAATCCAGGGTTAGCATCAAAGCAAAACAAAAGGCATACAAGGTGGTGAAGACGAGGGGGAAGTCAGAAGCCTTGAAAAACCAGCAGAGGATAACTAAAAATGTAATAAGGGGGAGGAGATGAAATATGCGACAATGCTAACTGATAATTTCACAGTGGAAGACACCAAAAAATACCACAACTTTAAAAGAGTCAGGTCAGGAGGCAGAGGTCCAGGTTGTGGCCATCATGAAGGAGAAGGTGCTTGGGAAGCTGAATGGTCTGAACGTGGACAAATCACCTGGATCAGATGGACTACACCCCAGAGGTCTGAAAGAGATTGCAGAGGCATTGATGGTGATCTCTCAAGAATCGTTGGAGTCAGAAAGGGTCCCAGAAGACTGGAAAATGGCTAATGCAATACCCCTATTTAAGTAGGGAGAGAGGTAGAAGATAGGAATCTATAGGTCAGTTAGTCTGACCTCGGTCGTTGGTAAGATTTTAGAGCCCATTATTGAGGATGAGACTGCAGAGTACTTGACAGTGTATGGTAAAATAGGGCTGAGTCAGCATGGCTTTGTCAAGGCCAGGGTGTGCTTGACGAATCAAAAATAGATTCTTTGAGGACAAATGATCAAATTAGACAAAGGAGATGTGGATGTGATCTATCAGGATTTCCAGAAGTTCTTTGACAAGGTACCCTACAGGAAGTGTGCAAAATAAGACAAGAGCCCATGAGCTGAGTTTAGTAATCACAAAGGGAAAAAGACACTGATGGAAATGATGTACGGGGGCCTGCTAGTTGTGGTCATGATGTGGGGCAGGAAATGAAGGTTCTTCAGGCAAGGTACTGGCCAGTTGGTTGACTGGCAGAAGGCAGAGAGTAGGGACAAATGGGCTTCTTTTTTGGATAGCAGTGAGTGACTAGTGGGGTTCCATAAAGATCCATGTTGGGACAAAACCATTCACATTGGACATGAACAATCTGGAAAACAGGTCTGAAGGCATTGTTATGAAGTTTACAGATGACACAGAGAGGTGGAGCACAGGTAGCACTGAGGAAATGGGGAGGTCACGGATGGTCTTGGTCAGGCTGGGAGAGTGGGCAAAGAAGTAGCAGAGGAAGACAGTGTGGGAGAAGTTGTGTAATTACGAAGTAGGGAAAAATAGGAAGAATGCCTTCAGAAATCTGAAGAACAAAGGAACTTTGGAGTCAGAGTTCGGGAATATCTTAAAGGTTAGCATGGAGATTCATATGCAGGTCAGAAGGCAACTGCGATGTCAGCATTCATTTCAAGAGGGCTGGAATACAAGAGCAGAGATGTACTGCTAAGGCTGTAGAAGGCTCTGCTCAAACAGCATATGGAACATTGTGTGCAGTTCTGGGCCCAGTATCGACGGAAGTATCTTCTGGAGGGAATCTAAAGGAGGTTTAGAAAAATGATCCTGAGCTTGAAGGGCATGTCAAATGAGGAGCAGTTGAGGACTCGGCCTGTATTCAATGGACTTTAGCAGGATAGTGGGAATCTGATGGAAACGTAAAGAATTCTGAGAGGCCTTGCTAGTGCAAATGTGGAGAAGATCTTTCCAGTTGTGGGAATGATTACATTGTGGGGTCACAGCCTCAGAGTGAAGGAATGATCCTCTAGCAAGGAAAGGAGGAGGAATTTCATCAGCTGAAGAGGGTTAGTCTTTGAAACTCATTGCCACAGAGGGCTGTGGAGGCAAAAGCTTGGTCAATGAGGTAGATATCAGGATCATTTTAGAGGAGGAAAGTGAGGTCAAGTGGCAGAGACCGAAAGAATTTATTCCAGTGATTACAGCCTGGGCAGCATCACCAATAGTAGAGTGATTGAAATTTAAGATACTTGAGAGAATTAACACTGGGAGATAGCTTAAAGAGAGCACTGTCTCACCAAAGCCCACTCACCACTTCCCATGGGCACCTTGTGCCCCAAGTTTGGCAGAGACTGCGGAAGCCGCATCGAATTATACAGTCACCTACGGACTCACCCTGAAAGTGGAGGCAAGTCATTGTAATCTCCGAGGGACTGCCAATGATGATAATGAATGATGGGTGTGCATCTATCTTGGAAGTTCCCAGGTTGGCAAATAAAGATAGAGAGGGGCGAGGCCAAGGAGGGATTGAAATACTAAGATGAATATATTAAAATCAAGCCATTATTTTCCCAGGCCAAGCACATCTACCATGAAAACATGTTTCATAACATGGATTCAACACACCAAATGTCTTGATGGGCTCTATCCCAAAATATTGAGAGAGACAAGAGAACAAATTGCTGGAGCATTGGCACACATCTTTGTATCCTCTTTGGCTACAGGTGAGGTCCCAGATGACTGGAGAATAGCTAATGTTGTCCCATTGTTTAAAAAGGGTAGCAGGGATAATCCAGGAAATTGCAGGCCTGTGAGCATCACATTGGTAGTTAAGAAATTTTCAGAAAAAATTCTCAGGGACAAGATATATGCACTTTGAGAAGCAAATGGACTTATTATCAATAGACAGCATGGTTTTGTGTGAGGGAGGTCGTGCCTCACTAACTTGACCCAGTTTTTTGAGGATGAACGATGAGGGAAAAGTGGTTGATGTTGTCTACATGGACTTCACTGAAGCCTTTGACAAGGTCCCTCTTGGCAGACTGGTACAAAAGATGAAGTCACATGGTATCGGGGTGAGCTCACAAAATGGATACAGAACTGGCTCAGTCATTGGAGACAGTGGGTAGTGGCAGGAGGATGCTTTTTGGAATGGAGGGTGGTGGCAAGTTGGGCCTTGACTTTCCATGGTCTCCATAAAGGGTTTGGAGGAATGCATGGCTGGTCTAATCAGTACATTTGCAAGGATACAAACATTGATGAAGTTGCAGACAGTGAGGAGGATTGTCATAGGATAAGGCAGGAGATGGGTGAATTCAAGACATGGGCAGAAAAATGGCAGATGGAGTTTAATCCAGAAAAATGTGAGGGGATACATTTTGGAAGGCCAAGTATAGGTGGAAGTTATACAGTGAATGGCAGATCCCTTCGGTGTATTGATATGCAGAGGGATCTGGGTGTGCAGGTCCACTGTTCACTGAACGTGGCAATGCAGACAGATAAAGTAATAAATAAAAGGCCTATGGCGTACTTGCCTTCATTGGAAGGGGCATTGAGTATTAGGATAGGCAAGTTTTTCTGCAGCTGTATGGAACATTAGATGGACCACACTTGAAATACTGCACACAGTTCAGGTCACCACACGACCAGTAGGATGTGGATGCTTTGTAGAGGGCAAGAGAATGTTTACCAGGATGTTGCCTGGTATGGTGGATTTTAGCTATGAAGAAAGGTTGGGTAGATTGGATTTCTTTTCACCAGAATTCAGGAGGTTGAGGCATAACTGGACAGAAATTTCTAAGATTGTGAATGGCATGGGTAGAGTGGAAAGGACAAGGCTTTTTGTCAAGGTGGAGGGGTCAATTACTCGGGGACACAGGTTCCAGATAGAGGGACAGGGAGTCTAACACAGATGTGCATAGCAAGTTCTTTCACACAAAGGGCAGTGAGTGCCTGGAACATGCTGCCAGGTGTCGTGGTGGAAACAGATCCAATAGCAGCATTCAAGAAGCATCTGGATGAATACAAGAATAGAAAGGGAATAGAGGGAAATGGATCACGTAAGTGAAGACAGTTTACTGGCCCTTACAATAACTCAATTTTTACTTGGAGGAGGAAGGTGGAAAACACTGAAGTAACATTTGAGGCTTGACTTTTCCTTGACAAGAGTCCCTCCACAAGCCACTGTTTTGTATTGGTAACTACACCAATACAAATCATCACCCCAACCACCAATCAACATTCTTACAGCCCTCTGCTAGACACTTGGAGCGTGTCTTGTCGAGGTCTTCCTTCTGGTAGTGGTGACTGAACTGATGCAAATATCCATGCCGACCACCAATCAGCTTCATCGCAGCCCTCTGCTGGACCAATAGACCTTTCTTCTTTCTCAGTTCCACCCAAATACCTTCACTGGTCGCACTCCCCCGAATATCCTCCTTAAGTACAGCCAAAATATTATTCCTAATTTTAAAAAAAAACACTCCCTCTCCTTTTTCACACCCTTTCTATCCTTCCTAACATCTATACCCTGGAACATTTAACTGCCAGTCCTGTCCATCCTTGAGCCTCGTCTCTGTAACATCGATGATATCCCAGTCCCATGTTCCCAACCTGTCAGGCCTCTGGCATTGAAATAAATGCAATTTAATGTCTCAGTCCAACCTCATTCTATACTTTGCTCCTGCCTGCCTTAACTGTTTGACTTGCTCCTTTTCCAAACTGCACCAGACTCAGACTGGTCTCTTTTTCCGCTATCTCTCTGGGTCACAACCACACTCCCATGCTTTGGACCAACTTGTTCATGCCGACCAGATATCCTAAATTAATCCAGTCTGATTTGTCAGTATTTGGCCCACATCCCTCTAAACCATTCCTATTCATATACCCATCCTAATTTTATGAGCCCCACATCCTCCAACGCTCCAGGGAAGCTAGCCCCAGCCTATTCAGCTTCTCCCCATGGCTCAAACCAGACAACATTCTTGTAAATCTTTTCTGAACCCTTTCAAGTTTCACAACATCCTTCCCACAGCAGGGAGACCAGAACTGCACACAGTATTCAAAAGTGGCCTAACCAATGTCCTGTATGGCTGCAACATGACCTCCCTGTTCCTGGACTCGATGCACTGCATATCAAATGCCTTCTTCACTATCCTGTCTACCTGCGACTCCACTTCCAAGGAACTGTGAACCTGCACTATTTCGATAGAAACTTCATCTCCACACTTTATGATTTCAGCCAGAGCTCCTTCATGCAATAAGTTGGATGAAGAAAAAGGGCAAAAAAGATCAGATATACCTCAAAATTATAAGTGAAAGAGTCAAGTGGGAGAAACAGTTTCCAAAGGCATTAATGGCCAGTACTCAGAGGATTCTGACTGGAGATAAGTGGCAAAATAATAGCTGGGAGAAGCATCACAGAATTGTTCCAGCACAGCAGTTATCATGAATGATTTTGCACCTTAACATAATTTACTTGTGATCCCTGCTGGAATGCAATTGGAGGCAAGTTGATTGTAATGGGTATGGGGGAGCTCGATCAAGCTTACACTTGCCCCTGATCTCTGCAATGCAGCGTGTGATGGGAATTCACGAGACAGCAACTCTGAACTGAAAGCCTCCTCACAAACAAGAGATTTGAAATGTGAACTGAAAATGTAGCTCTGTGCAATTATTCCGGAAGCCACAGTGAGAAGACAACTCCAATCCTGAGCCAGATATTTGTCTTATGTGGACGTGTCAAAAAATATTCCTGGAGTCTGCAAAGTTGGTCCAATGCAGGTTCTCTAAGAAAAATTCAACTAGCCCCACTCATTAATCTTTTCATCACAACAAAGAGTCACCAGACTCGAAATGCTAACACTGCTTTCTGGCTACAGATGCTGCCAGACCTGCTGAGTTCTCTCAGCAATTTCTGTTTTTGCTTCTCACTCCCTGTACCTTGAATTCATGATTGAAGGATTTGTCTTCATCATTCCAGTGTGCTCTGCAAATGGACAAGCTCACCAATTACTAACGCTCACTCTACAAGATAAAAAATAAAAGACATTTCCATTTCATAGATAATCCAGCTGAAACTGCATATAAATCTAGGGGAAAAAAGAAAGCTTTTCTCCCAACTTCTATACTGTAATTCCAGAAACATAGATTAGGTCATATCATTAGCTTTGCTGGCTTCAAGAATAATTTTTCATGCGCTCAGCTATGGTCGAATACCTGGATCAGGATCGGAGTCATTTTCTCACAGTTGTTTCTATTTATTGTTGTGGGATGTGTGCGTTGCTGGCTGGCCAGCAGTCGTTGTCTGTTCTTAAGAAGGTGGTGGCTTCAGAAATAAGTGCACAGAGATACATTGTCAGCTCACATTTATATCTCTTGTTTGTGCAGAGGCTTTATGTTCAAAGCTGCTGTCTCATGAATTCACTGCACCACCTCCTCCAGAGACAGTAGGGGTAGGATTGAGCACAACCAAACTGCTGCTTACACGTTGCAATCTCCAGTTGCGTTTCAACTGGGATGACAAGTAAATAATGTGGTCTCAAGTTGAGGCGCATAAGGATGAATGATGACTGTCAGTGTCTCTGGGATAACAAGGCGTGGGGCTGGATGAACACAGCGGGCCAAGCAGCATCATAGGAGCAGGAAAGCTTGACGTTTCGGGCCTAGACCCTTCATCAGAAATGGGGGAGGGGAAGAGGGTTCTGAAATAAATAGGGAGAGAGGGGGAGGCGGACAGAAGATGGATAGAGGAGGGGATAGGTGGAGAGGAGGCAGAAGTCGAAGAGGCGGGGATGGAGCCGGTAAAGGTGAGTGTAGGTGGGGGGGTAGGGAGGAGATAGGTCAGTCCAGGGAGGGCGGACAGGTCAAGGGGGTGGGATGATGTTGGTAGATAGGAGATGGGGGTGTGGCTTGAGGTGAGAGGGAAAACAGGTTAGGGAGGTGGAGATGAGCTGGGCTGGTTTTGGGATGCGGTTGGGGGAGGGGAGATTTTGAAGCTTGTGAAATCCACATTTATGCCATTGGGCTGCAGGGTTCCCAGGCTGAATATGATTTGCTGTTCCTGCAGCCTTCGGGTGGCATCACTGTGGCATTGTAGGAGGCCAAGGATGGACATGTCATCTGAGGAATGGGCGGGGGAGTTGAAATGGTTCGCGACTGGGAGGTGCAGTTGTTTGTTGCGAACCGAGCGTAGGTGTTCTGCAAAGCGGTCCCCAAGGCTCCGCTTGGTTTCCCCGATGTTCAGGAGGCCACAACGGGAACAGAGGATGCAGTATACCACATTAGCAGATGTGTAGGTGAACAACAACAGGGGGAGGTGTAGGGGCAGGTGCAGCACTTCCTGCGGTTGCAGGGAAATGTGCCGGGTGTGGTGGGGCTGGAGGGGAGTGTGGAGCGGACAAGGGAGTGGCGGAGGGAGTGGTCCCTCCGGAAAGCAGATAAGGGTGGGGAGGGAAAAATGTCTTTGGTGGTGGGGTTGGATTACAGATGGCGGAAGTGTCTCTGGGGCTGGTAGCTGGAGGTGAAGCAGACTTGTGGAACCTGGAGAATTTTTAAAGAGCAGGATAACTAAAATTGCGAGGCAAACATTAGGAGGAAAGTAAGTGTGCTGGGTTTGGCCTCAGTTAGTTTGTGATTAAATGTCTCATTGTAGTCTGCAACAGGTTAATTGTTCCCAATCCCAACAGGAAATTCCCAATTGCCCTGATCACCGTCAAAACATAGCGTTTGGGAAATAAATTTCTAGATGATGAAATCCATCTCCCTGGATACATATTGAAATTGATGGCATTACCTGAACTCAGGAACATTAATGCTGCTCGTAATCAGTATGTGAGAGTGTTAATGCTGTTATAATTATGTGGTTTATATGTTTATTACATTTTGGGACCGTGTCTTTAAATTTGGGCCAAAAGAAGGAGATCATGAGACCTGTCCTGAAATCTCCGTACGAGGCAATTTGATGAAAAAAGTTCAAAAAAAGGCTTAGACTTTGTCACTGAGAAGAGGGTGCAAGTTATTTACACTTGGAAACAATGGCTGCAGTTCTGAGTTCACAAGGAGGAGACTCGGAGTCTCCCAAAATCCCAGAGAAGTGTTAAAGGAATCAGTTTGTAAACAGTCCATTCACTTCTGCAGCCAAAGAGCGTTGGGTCATGCATTCGATTCCTACATTCAGGCCAGTTTAATACTTAATTTGCGACGTGAAAGGGAACAGAGACTGTCTGTTTTGAGATTTTGTAACAGTCGTCCTTTCGGGTCAATGGCTACCACGAACAGCACTTAGCAGAAAGAAAACAGTGTTTTTCCTTTGACAGCGACCATAGCTGTATCCTTACCCAAACAGATGTATCCTGCAGTCATCAAAATCTTGTTCTGACATGGCAATGGGGAGAAAAAGTATCCTCGCAACAGGTTTTACGGCGGATGGGTAATGTTTTAAGGAACTGTACAAAACGCTAGTGCAGCCTCACTTGGAATATTGCGTGCAGTTCTGGTCGCCCCATTACAGGAAGGATGTGGAAGCATTGGAAAAGGTGCAGAGGAGATTTACCAGGATGTTGCCTGGTCTGGAGCGAAGGTCTTATGAGGAAAGACTGAGGGACTTGGGTCTGTTCTCATTGGAGAGAAGAAGGCTAAGGGGGGATTTAATAGAGACCTACAAAATGATCAGAGGATTAGATAGGGTGGACAGTGAGAGTCTTTTTCCTAGGATGATGACGTCGGCTAGTACGAGGGGGCATAACTTTAAATTGAGGGGTGATAGATTTAAGACAGATGTCAGAGGCAGGTTCTTTACTCAGAGAGTGGTAAGGGTGTGGAATGCCCTGCCTGCCAATGTAGTTAACTCAGCCACATTAGGGGCATTTAAACAGTCCTTGGATAAGCATATGGATGATGATGGGATAGTGTAGGGGGATGGGCTTAGATTAGTTCACAGGGCGGCGCAACATCGAGGGCCGAAGGGCCTGTTCTGCGCTGTATTGTTCTATGTTCTAACTCAACGAGAATCTAGTTCAATCGCAGCACAGGCTTGAGGGACTGAATTGCCTGCTCCGATCCATTTCTGAACCCATTGGTTACTGCAAAGCTTAGGCATTTCTACCTGACTAACAGACGACATCAGAAATAAATCAATTAAACTTAAATCAGAAGTTTTCCTGAAACCAAATCTCACTGAGCTTTCACTTGTTTGCTTGGGAATTTTACGTTTTCTTTTCAGATTTCTCTGAACTGTTTCAGTGAAGAACCCTCCAATGTTGGCCAGTTTGTAATCTTTCTTAATTTAAAGCATTCATGCTAAACTGCAATTGAGATTTATTCCACACCGAATTAAAATGATTGCTTTTCCCAAGAAGCTTTTATGGAATGTGACAGGCATTTTGCTGTGGGCAAAAATTTCTTTGCAGCCAACAAACTCACCCTTCAAACAGCAGCACTGTCTCCTTCTCCCTGTGACCCAAAGAGCAAATTCACTGAGTGGTGTGGCATGGAAATCAGGAAAACCCTGTTTTGATCCCCAAGGGATCAAGTGGAAAGTTGATGGTGGTGGAGCGGGATGGGGTGGGAGGATTGCATCAAACATGACCATGGCATTCACAATGATGACATACTGGGTGGGCAGCATTTCTTGCCAAGTTGACGAAACTAATGGAGGAGTTACATTGAATTTCAGCACAAAAATTGGCCACGTGACCAAACCAGTCTATGCTGGACTCTATATTTCACACAAACCTCCATGGGCTCAATTAAGAAAAATGTAGGAAAGCACACAGTTGTGAATCCTCGTAAATAAAATGAGGGAAATAAGGACTAAAATAATGGTGAAGTGATGACTGGATTCTGGTCGATCGAAAGAGAAAAGACAAACTGCAAACTGACAATCAGAAATGTTGAATTTTAATACAAACCAGGCCTTGTGGTCCAATGCATCCCTGCTCCCAGATGAATGGCCAACATTTTGACTTGTCTCTGTCTCAGACAAATCTCGCCGACAGAGTGGGAATTAGGGAGGAAGGTGTCTTTGGGTTTTTAGCAATTTGGAGCAAAACTAAGGTGTGGTGCTGACACTGCACCCATCAGCAGGTCTAATGAAGAATTTTAAGAGGAATACTTTGACCTGGAGAATGGTTCGAAAGGAGTGCCAAACACCACAAGGAGTAGTTGAGTTGAATAGCATTGTCATAGAATCCCTGCAGCATAGAAACAGGCCCTTAGGCCCACCAAGACCCACTGAAGAGCACCCCCCCCCACCCCGCCCCCCGCAGACCCAATCCCCTGTAACCCTGTATTTCCCATGGCTAATATACCTAATCTACACATCCCAGAACAGTATGGGTAATTCAGCATGGCGTATCCACCTCGCCTGCTGGAATCAAACCTGGGTCCCTTGTGCCATGAGGCAGCAGTGTTAATCACTGAGCCACCATGCCGCATAATTTGTGGAGAAGCTCGATCAATACACAAGGAAGAGGATTATGCTGATAAGGTGAGAAGAAGAATGGGAGGTCTTGTACAAAGTAATGAGTGTGAGACAGTTAATATTGGAGATTGTCCCAGGCTCCACCCAAGCTGGTGATATCACATAGTTTTGGGTGGAAACGAAGTCCCGATCGAGACAGATGTGTCATCGCCTGTTACATCTTGTTATGTATTCTTTTATTCCTGAAAATTCAACCATGGTTTATCATCTGCTAATTAGATAAGCCCCTTGTATTATAATACCCTCAGTATTGAAGAGAACAACTGTTGATAGCACTCCACCCCAACCACAAGCGTACGGTGGGAGACAACATACAGCTGGAGGAGCATGAACAACATAACCATTTGGACCTGATGTAAATGAGTGAAAAAATATTAAGAGCTCATGACTGAACTTCTGCTGTTTTCTCTCAGAGCCAGAGGCTCCCTGTCGAGGGGCACACACTTCCAAGAACTGTTCCATCATACCATCAGATAAGGCCATGATGTGGAGGTGCCAGTGTTGGACTGGGGTGGACAAAGTCAGAAGTCTCACGACACCAGATTATAGTCCAACAAGGTTGTTAGAAATCACAAGCTTTCGGAGTGCTGCTACTCTGTCAGGAACTCTTCTTCTGGGTGAAGCATCGTCACAACACAAATGTTCATTGTCACAATGACAAAGCCTGCAATAAAGTGTTGAGAACTGATGAGGAGAAGTTATTGGACAGACTAAATAAAAACCAAAAAGAACTGCGGATGCTGTAAATCAGAACAAAAACGAAGTTGCTGGAAAAGCTCAGCAGGTCTGGCAGCATCTGTGAAGGTAAAAAACAGAGTTAATGTTTCGGGTCCAGTGACCCTTCCTCAGAACTGATGGTGGCTGGGAAAACATCAGTTTATATCCGACCATCACAGATGCTGCCAGACCTGCTGAGCTTTTCCAGCAACTTTGTTTTTGTTCTTGGATAAACTGTTGTTTCTCTGAGTAGACAAGATACCAAGGCCAGGTGAGATATATCGAATGATACGCAAGATGTTGGGGGAGCAAGGTCAGAAATCACATGACACCAGGTTATCGTTCAACAAGTTTATTTGAAAACACAAACTTTCGGAGCCGTGCTCCTTCCTCAAAGAAAACTGTTGGACTATAACCTGGTGTGAAATGATACCCAATGAAGTGAAAGGCAAATTTGTAGCGGCATCGCCCTTTACCTCTCATACATCCCTCAACTCAGGAGAGGTCCCAGAAGACTGGAGTCTGGCATCATCTGCAAACTGGAGTCTCGAAAAAAAGCTTGTCAAGTTAAGCACAGCTATCGTACACCAGTCAGTGATTATCAGTGAAATAACTATGTGGGATAGAATTTTTTGTCAGTATTCACACAGGAAAAAGACAATGTTGTCGAGGAGAATACTGAGATACAGACTATTAGACTAGACAGGATTGAGGCTCATAAGGAGGAGGTGTTAGCAATTCAGGAAAGTATGAGGATAGATAAGTCCCCTGGGCCGGATAGGATCTATCCTAGGATTCTCTGGGAAGCTGGGGAGGAGATTGCAGAACCTTTGGCTTTGATCTTTATGTCGTCATTGTCTACAGGAATAGTGCCAGAAGACTGGAGGATAGCAAATGTTGTCCCCTTGTTCAAGAAGGGGAGGAGAGATAACCCTGGTAATTATAGACCAGTGAGCCTTACTTCGGTTGTGGGTGAAGTGTTGGAAAGGATTATAAGAGATAGGATTTATCATCATCTAGAAAGGAACAAATTGATTAGGGATCGTCAACATGGTTTTGCGAAGGGTAGGTCGTGCCCCACAAGCCTTATTGAGTTCTTTGAGAAGGTGACCAAACAGGTGAATGAGGGTGAAGAGGTTGATGTTGTGTATATGGATTTCAGTAAAGTGTTTGATGAGGTTCCTCACGGTAGGCTATTGCAGAAAATACGGAGGCATGGGATTGAGGGTGATTTAGCGGTTTGGATGAGAAATTGGCTAGCTGGAAGAAGAGGGTGGTGGTTGATGGGAAATGTTCATCCTGGAGTTCAGTTACCAGTGGTGTACTGCAAGGCCACTGCTGTTTGTCGTTTTTATAAATGACCTGGATGAGGGAGTAGAAGGATGGGTCAGTAAATTTGCAGATGACACTAAAGTCGGTGGAGTTGTGCATCGTTTGGAAGGATGTTGCAGGTTACAGAGGGACATAGATAAGCTGCAGAGCTGGGCTGAGAGGTGGCAAATGGAGTTTAATGCAGAAAAGTGTGAGATGATTCACTTTGGAAGGAGTAAAAGGAATAGAGTACTGGGCTAATGGTAAGATACTTGGTAGTGTGTATGAGCCGAGAGATATCGGTGTCCATGTGCTTAGATCCCTGAAAGATGCCACCGAGGTTGATAGGGTTGTTCAGAAGGCGTACAGTGTGTTAGGTTTTATTAATAGAAGGATTGAGTTTCGGAGCCATAAGGTCATGTTGCAGCTGTACAAATCTCTGGTGCGGCCGCACTTGGAGTATTGTGTACAGTTCTGGTCGCCGCATTATAGGAAGGATGTGGAAGCATTGGAAAGGGTGCAGAGGAGATTTACCAGGATGTTGCCTGGTCTGGAGCGAAGGTCTTATGAGGAAAGGCTGAGGGACTTGAGGCTGTTTTCATTAGAGAGAAGAAGGTTAAGAGGTGACTTAATAGAGACATACAAGATGATCAGAGGATTAGATAGGGTGGACAGGGAGAGCCTTTTTCCTCGGATGGTGATGGCTAGCACGAGGGGACATAGCTTTAAATTGAGGGGTGATTGATATAGGACAGATGTCAGAGCTAGGTTCTTTACTCAGAGACTAATAAGGGCGTGGAATGCCCTGCCTGCAACAGTAGTAGACTCGCCAACTTTAAGGGCATTTAAATGGTCGTTGGATAAACATATGGATGATAATGGAATATTGTAGGTTAGATGGGCTTCAGATTGGTTTCACAGGTCGGTGCAACATCGAGGGCCAAAGGGCCTGTACTGCGCTGTTATGTTCCATGTTCTATGTCATATTAATGAATCAGATGGGGTTTTCCCTGACAATCAACAATCGATTCATGATCATGAGATTCTTAATTCCAGACATTTATTTAATTCAAATTCCACCATCTGTCGTAGCGGGATTCAACCCAGGTACCCAGAACATTAGCTGGGTCTCTGAATTAAGAGTCCAGTGAGAAAAGCACTAGCTCATCGCCTCCCCATGAATGTTGGATCCTCTCAGATACAAGGTGTTTAGATAAGGAAGGAAAGGTGATGGTTAAGAATAACATGGCTGGAAGAATAATTACCCTCTCTGACTTTCACAATACCACTATCTGATGCGTCTGCATTTCAATATTGCTTTTTCTGATATAAATTAATTATCTGGAGATTAGCATGCAGGGAACAATTTCAACCTTTGGAGAGGATCTATAACTTGGATGTCTTGTAAACAGTGAGGAGAACAGTATACAACTCCAAAAGGACAATGACAAGGTGAAGTGCAAAGATCGATGGCAACTGAAAATGGAACGTACATGTAGACAGACAGTATATAAAAAAAGTACTATCCTTAAGAGTGTCTATGTGCATAGATCATTGAAGTTGGCAGGGCTGGTGGACAGAGATGTCAATAAAGCATAGTGTTCTCAGCTTTATTCAGGGAGCCTTAGAGTACAAGGGCAAGGAGGTGATGTTGAACTGGAAAAGGCAGCTGATGGACCTCAACTGGTGAATTGTGTACAGTTGTGGATGCCACATTACATGAAAGCTGTGAATGCACTGGGTAGAGTCAGAAGCGGTTACAAGAACAGTTCCAGGAATGAGAAACTTCACTTGTGAGGATTGATTGAAGAAAGGGGACCATTCTCCTTGGAGAAGACAAGAAGGCTGAGAAGTGTTCTGATAGAGAGGTTTTCAAAATCATGGTCAGGCTGGACAGAGTATTATTCCAGATAACAAGGTATGGAGCTGGATGAACACAGCAGGCCAAGCAGCATCATAGGAGCAGGAAAGCTTGACGTTTCGGGCCTAGACCCTTCATCAGAAAATTTTCATCAGTCAAGCTTTCCCGCTCATATGATGCTGCTTGGCCTGCTGTGTTCCTCCAGCTCCACACCTTGTTATCTCGGATTCTCCAGCATCTGCAGTTCCTATTATCTCCGAGTGTATTATTCCAGCCCATATAAGGAACAACAACAGGATATAGGTTTAAAACAATCAATAAATGAAGCAAGGGTGAAGTGAAGAAAAGCTTTTTAGGGTGTGGAACGCACTTCCTGGAATGTGCTAGAGACAGAGACAATTGAGGCATTCAACAGGGCATTTAGATACACAGAGGAATACAGCACGGAAATAGACCCTTCGGTCCAACTCATCCATGCTCACAAGATATCCTCAACTAATCTAGTCCCATACACTCACCATCTGCTGTGTGAAAAAGTTGCCCCTCAGGTCCCTTTTAATTATTCCCCCTCTCACCTTAAAACTATACCCTCTAGTGTTGGACTTCCCTACTGTGGAAAATATTCCTTGGTGTTTCACCTTATCTGTAACCCTCATGATTTGATCAACATCTGCAAGGTCACCCCGCAGCCTCAAACAGTCAAGAAAAAATAGCACCAGCATATTCAGTCTCTCCCTGCAGTTCAAAACCTCCTTTTCCAGCAATAGCCTTGTAAATCTTCTCTGAACACTTTCAAGTTTAACAATATCTTTCCTACAGCAGGGAGACCAGAATTGAACAATGTTCTAAAAGTGGCCACACCAATGTCTGACAACATGACAACCCAACTCCTATACTCACCCGTGGGTTGCTTTGTTTGTCACTAGTTCCCAGAGCAAAAATGTGCAAGGGGAAAAAGCAGGAGATTGGCACAAGGTAACATTTAACAAGCCAAAGCAGACATCATGGGCCAAAATGCCTCCTTCTGTGCCGTACCACCACTTTGATTCTTACTTGAGGTCCTGTACAATATACATTGTGGGATTTACCTGATATAATTTTGCTGTTGAGCAAGAAACTGGTGGATTTTCTGTGTAGCTGAAGCTAACATCTAACTTGTCAGTATTTTTGCATTTGTAATGATTTTGTTAATAAAAAGGACAGGTTTTAAAGCTTTGCTACAAAGTGGATGGGCTTTGTGCACTAATGAATGTTTGTTAATGAACAGTAATATTCTGGTAAATGAAAACTGTTAGGTCTTCAATTCAATTTAAACTTTTAGAAACATAGTACCTGAACTC
Source organism: Ginglymostoma cirratum (assembly GCA_024137785.1). NCBI lineage: Eukaryota > Metazoa > Chordata > Chondrichthyes > Orectolobiformes > Ginglymostomatidae > Ginglymostoma > Ginglymostoma cirratum. Next base: position 335,422 of record JAHRHZ010000187.1, on the reverse strand, counting down.
ACCAAACTTCCATCCTCTGTGTTTAAACTGGATTTCTGATGCAACAATGGTGAACAACTGTATCCCAAACTATAATCCCAGTATTTCCGTGAAAACTGTGTGAGCAATATTGCTGATACAGGTAGAAATCCATCACTTCTCCTTTGAAACCATTAAGAAAGGAGTTGGAAGCTTTTTATACAAAATGAGAAGAAAGTGCTGATTGCCTGGGCCATTATTACCATGGAGATGCTGTAGAAACAGTTAGCTGTCAATCCTAATTCTCAGAGCACACAGCCAGACTCTGAGTGATGAGTGTCGCCATGGCGATGCAGCTGTGTTTGGTTGTCTCCATGATGCCTTTCTTATTAAAGAATTGCAATGTCTGTACAAATTCCCTTTGCCGATATAAACCAGGGTCCTGTGAAATTATATATACAACTTCTAGCTCATGCACAAATGCATCAAACTGTGATCCCAACTTATGATCTGAAATTGATTTCCAGTGTAACACCCAGCACAGTTCAGATTATTTAACAAAGGATTTCCAAAGCAGAATCACTTCAAATGGTAGATATGCTTTTCTGAAGCTTACAAGCATGGGCTGGTTGATCACAGGCAGCCTGCTGCCAGCAGAGAATGGTCAAATGGGCACATGATGTGATGCAGTCCACCAGTCATCAGGATGTAGGTTCTGGCGTCTCACTCGCACTGAAACCCATGTCATGTTATTCATTTGTGACTCACTTGTTGGGCTTGTGAAATGGAGGTAACCTGCTTAATGATGTCTTTAATAGAATTTATCGTCACGCTCACTGCACCCACCACATAGGGGTTACTCTAGACACACAAAAGTGACACCCGTTTTACATTGTATCATATCCATGACTGACTCCGCACAGTGTAAACTGGCCAAAAGGGTGTGTGAAACTTTTGCGTTCATGCCTAAATGAGTTTTCCACAGAGACAGTGAAAGTGTCCTTCATGTTCATGAAGACCATCTAAGAGCTACATATTGAGAGCAATAACATTGCCAACTTATTTATCAGTTTACCATTTAAATAAGCCATTAAAATCTAAACATACCACCTGAGTCTGATGCCGCATAGGGAGTGAGTTGGCTTGGACTTCTTGGGATGAATGTCCTGTTTCCACACTCTATGGAATTTCAAAAGTCAATCACTTTTGTTGCATCAGAAATTCAGCTTAAACAGAGGGGGTAGAAGTGCCGAGGAGGGGTGACCAGACCCGAAACATTAACATTAGGGCGGCACGGTGGCTCAGCCCTGCAGCCTCACAGCGCCAGGGACCCGGGTTTGATTCCAGCCCCAGGTGACTGTCTGTGCGGAGTTTGCACATTCTCCCTGTGTCTGTGTGGGTTTCCTCCGGGTGCTCCGGTTTCTCCCACAGTCCAAAGATGTGCAGGCTCGGTGGATTGGCCATGGGAAATTGGCCGTAGTGTTCAGGGGTGTGTGGGTTACAGGGGGATGGGTCTGGGTGGGATGCTCCAAGGGTCGGTGTGGACTTGTTGGGCCAAAGGGCCTGTTCCCACACTGTAGGGGTTCTGCTAAAACTGATTTCTCATCACAAATGCTGTCAGACCTGCTGAGCTTTTCCAACAACTTTTTGTTTGATTTTGGTTTTGTTTCTGATTTGCAGCATCCAGCGGTTTTGTTTGGGATGAAATTTTGATGAGTTGAGGCAATCGCTTTTTGAAAGTTTAAATTTGTTTGACTTTAAGATAAAACAGTTTAGATTTCACAGAAAATTAATGTTCATTGAAAAATATTCATTCGTGCACAAAACCCATTCACTCCACAGCAAAGCTTTAAAGACTGTCCTTGAAGAAACCACCACAATCACAAAGATACCGACTCGTCAGTTGTAACTCTGAGAGACAGTAAGAACTGCAGATGCTGGAGTCAGAGAGAGCACAGTGTGGAGCTGGAGGAACACAGCAGGCCAAGTAGCATCAGAGGAGCAGGAAAGTTGAAGTTTTCAGGTCAGGACCCTCCTTCAGAAATGGTTATGATTGTTCTCAGTGTTAATGTTATTGTTGTTTGTTGTTAACTTTAGCGACACAGAAAACCCACCAGTTTCTCGTTCAACAGCAAAATTATTCCAGGTAAATCTCACAATGTACATTATAAAGGATCTCAAATCACGATCAAAGTGATGGTGCAGCACAGAAGGAGGCATTTGGACCCATGATGTCTGCTTCAGCTTGTTAAACCTTACCTTGTGCCAATCTCCTGCATTTTCCCCGTACACATTATTGCCCTGGGGACTAGTGACAAACAAAGGGACCTCGGGGTGAAGGTACATTGTTCCTTGAAAGTGGAATCACCAGTGGACAGGGTGGTGAAGATAGTGTTCGGAATGCTTGTCTTCATTGGTCAATGCAGTGAGTATAGGAGTTGGGATGTCATGTTGCAGGACATTGGTTAGGCCACTGTTGGAACACTGTGTTCAATTCTGGTCTCCCTGATGTAGGAAAAATATTGTTTAACTTGAGAGTGTTCAGTGAAGACTTACAAGCTTGTGTCTGCGATTGGTGGGTTTCAGCTGCAGGGAGAGACTGAATAGGTTCTTCAGAACTGAATAGGAACTTCACAGGCTGAGGGGTAACTTTACAGAGGTTCATAAAATCATGAAGCGTATGGATAAGGTGAATAACCAAGGCATGTTTCCCACATTAGGGGAGTCCAAAACTAAATGGAATAGGCTCAAGCTGGGAAGCAATGGCCTTGTGGTATTACTGCTGGTCTGTTAATCCAGAGATGCAGATCACATGCTTGGCACCTGGGTTCAAATCCTGACATGGTAGATGGTGGAATTTGAATTGAATGAAATATCTGGAATTAAGAATTTAATGATGACCACAAATCCATTGTCAACTGTTGGGGAAAAACCCACATGGCTCACCAATGTCCTTTAGGGACATCTTTCCCTGGTCGAGCTTACATTATGGCTCCAAACCCACAACAATGTGGTTGACTCTGAACTTTCCTCTGGACAATTAGGGATGGGCAATAAAGACTGCCTGGCCAGCAACACTGTCATTGCATGAATGAGTTAAGAAAAAAGGTGAGAGGGGAAAAATTTAAAAGGGGCAATTTTTTGACGCAGAAGGTGGTGCATGTATGGAACAAGCTGTCAGAGGAAGTGGCGGAGGTGGTAATGATTATAACATTTTAAAGGGATCTGAATGGGTACATGAACGGAAAGTGTTTACGGGCATATGAGCCAAATGCTGGCAACTGTGACTAGATCAGTTTGGGATATCTGGTGAGCATGGATGGGTTGGACTGATGGGTCTATTTCCATGCTGTATAACTCTAAATGCCCAGCTGAATGCTTCAATTGTATCTGCCTCTCGCCCATTCCAGGAATGGCATTTCATATCCTAACTGCTGAAAACCTTTTCATCTTTGCTTAGTTTATCGAACGCTTTAAACTTATACCCTGTCATTGTTCCTTTTGTGAGCTGGAATAATTTCTCTTTATCTATTCTGTCCAGCCTGCTCATGATTTGAAAACCTCTCTGTCAGATCTATTCTCAGTCTTCTTGTCTCCAAGGAGAACAGTCCGCTTTCTTCTATCAATCCTCACAACTGAAGTTTCTCATTCCTGGAACTGTTCTTGTAAACCACTTCTGACTCTTCCCAATGCAGTCACAGCTTTCATGTAACGTGGCATTCACAACTGTACGCAATCCTCCAGTGAAGATCCAGCAAGTGTCTTTTCCAGTTCAACATCACCTCCTTGCTCTTATATTATACTCCAGGGATCTATTAATAAAGCTGAGAACACTACAGGGCCCCCTGAAAATAAACCCTAAAACACAAAACCTCCTGTCAATGAACCCTAAACACAGAGCTTCTGTAAATAAATAGGAAAACACAGAGCCTCCTGTAAATAATCCCTCGAACACAGAGCTACCTGTAAACAAAACCTAAAACACTCTGTAAAATACAGAGCGAACTGTAACTAACCCTAAAAACAAAGAGGGTCCTGAAAATTAACACTAAACACAAAATTAACACTAAAATACAGAGCTCACTGTAAATAAACCCTAGAACACAGAGCCTCATGTAAACAAATCCTAAAGCAGTGACATCTTTCAATAACGTGTAAATCACGGATCCCCCCAGTAAATAATACCTACAACTCAGTGCCCCCTGGAAATAAATCCTGAAACACGGTGCCCTCTGCAAATAAACCCTAAAACACAGACCAACCTTTAAATAAACATGAAGACCCAGATCCTACTGTAAAAAAATACTGAAACACAGAGCCTACTGTAAATAAACCCTAAAACACATGCGCCCTGGAAATAAGTCCTAAAACACAGAGCCCCCAGCAAATAAAGCCTAAAACACCGAACTCCCTGAAAATAAACCCTAAAATTCAGATCCCCCTGTAAATAAACCCTAAAACACAGTCCACTGTAAATAACAGAGCTCACTGTGAATAATCCCCGAAACAGAGAGTCCCCGATAAATAAACCCAATTACACAGAGCCCCTTGTAACTAAACCTTAAAACACAGAGGGTCCGGAAAAGAATCCATAAAAAACAGAGCTCAATGAAAATAAACCCGAAAACACAGTGTCCCCTGGAAATAAATCCTGAAACACAGAGCCTCTTGTAAATATACCCTAAAACACAGAGTCCCCTGTAAATAAACCCGAAAACAAACAGCCCCCTATAAATATACCCTAAAACGCAGTGCCCCCTATAAATATACCCTAAAACGCAGTGCCCCCCGGAAATAAACCCAAAAAAAAGGTGGCCTTTAACTAAACCCTAAAATACAGCCCACTGTAAATAAACCTCAAAAAACAGAGCTCACTGTGAAAAATCCCTGAAACAGAGAGACTCTTGTAAAGAAAACCCTAAAACACACACAGCCCCCCATTAATAAACCCTCAATCACAGAGCCCCCTGTAAAAAAAGCCTGAAACACAGAGCCCCCTTGTAAATAAACCCCAAAACACAGAGCCTCCATTAAACAAACACTCAAACCCAGAGATTCCTAACAAACAATCCTAAAACACAGAGCCTACTGTAAATAAACCTGAAAACACAGTGTTCCCTGGAAATAAACCCCAAAACACAGCGCCCCCTGAATATATACCATAAAACACAGAACGGGCTGTAAATAAACACTAAAACACAGAGCTTCTTGCAAATAAATCCTAAAACACAGACAGCCCCCTGTAAATAAACCCCAAAACACGGAGCATCATGTAAATAGAACTGTAAAACACAGAGATCACTGGAATTAAACACTAAAACTCAGTGCGCCCTGGAAAAAGATCCTCAGTGACCGAGGAGTCAGGAGGCAGGAGGGTGTTTTATCTGGGGTCGAGGCGGGGAGGGGCACTGCCCAACAGTTGGGGGAAAGCTGGGGGTGCGGCTAGACAAATTGGGGAGGAGGGGGTATACGGAAATGCCATTTCAGGGCAGGGGCCTGTCGTGTATGAGGATAGGAGGAGGTCAACAGGTCATGGCAGAAATGAGAGATGGAGTGTTGAGGAGGTGTAATCGAGTTTGGTTCGCACGGTCGAAGGAGGGAGGGAAGAGGTGTTTGGATGGAAAGTGACTGAAAGGGGTTGAAGTGGTCGGGAGATGTAGTTGAGAAGGGGGAGCTTTAGAATTCAGGCCTGGGACTGTTTAATACCCAAGAGTTAGAGTCGGTTTTTATTCTCTAACTCTCCTGAGTAATTATTGAGCTTAAGTGAGTGTAACTTGTTAACCCGAACCCTCGGATGTTTTCTATGTTATAAGGGGATTTTTCAGAAGCTTCCAGGTGCGGGAGAGTTGTCCACTGGAAATTTCAGAATCCCCGGAAATTCCCATGGAATCTATTACATTAGGTTTCTGTACAGTCACAATGCACAACTCCAATCTATCCTGTCCCAACACCTTTCTGGACAGTTGACTATCGGGGCCTCTTCTCAGAGACGGCAATACAGGGAAGATTCCCTTGACCCGTTCATTGGACTTTGAAAAAATGAGAAGTGATACTGTTGAAACTCTTATATAACTGGTGTAAACGACTGAACCAGCTCCTGTCTCTCCAACCTTCTCAGATAGTCACAGAATTGTTATGGTGCAGAAGGGGGCTATTTGGTCTATTGTCCCCGCTAAACGAGCTGGCTGTCCAAATGAGCATCATGACTCAGTACCATTTTCCTGCCCTTTTCCCCATATCCTTGCAGACTACTTCTATCAAAATATTCATCCATTTCCCTCTTGAATATCTCAATTGAATCTGCCTCCATCACGTTTCCAGGCAGGGCATTCCACACGCTTCTGTGTACTGTGTGAAAAAGTATTTTCTAACTTCACATCTACTAAGACTCGGTACCTTGTGATTTTGAGCGTAGATTGATGGGGTTTATCATTGGTGTCAGAGGGCTTCATTGCCCCATGTTAAAGTGTAGATTAACAAGGTTTTAACTGATGTAACATAGCAGTATTACACCATATTAGTGTGTTGATTGATGGGGTTTGTTACTGGTGTAACAGAGCTTTATCGGACTGTGACATGGTGCAGATTGATCAGGATTATTACTGGTCTACCAGAGCTTTATTACCCAGTGCTAGAGAGTAGATTGATAGGGTTCAGTTACTGGTGTAAATGAGCTGTGTTACACTGTATTAGACTGTAGATTGAAAGGGTTTATTATTGGTGCAGCAGAGCCTTATTACACTGTCTGAACATGCAGATTGATACGGTGTATTACTAATGTAACAGAACTTTATTGCACAGTGTTAGTGTATCGTATGATAAGGTATATTACTGGTGTAACAAAGGATTATTACACTGTACTAGGGCGTAGATTGATAGGGTTTTGTTCCTCGTGCAACAGAGCTTTATTTCAGTGCGTTAGGGTAGATTAGTTATCACAAAGGTGAAAAGTCTGAAGTGTATTGAAATGAGGGAGAGTTGGTCATTTCGTTTTGCTGCAAGTTGGTGTTCCTGTATCCTGCTGGTGAGTTTCCAGCCTGTTTGTCCGGTGTAGTGTTTTTCACAGATGCTGCATTTGTCCTGCTCACTGCGGGTATGGGGTCTTTTATCTTTGAGTAACTGACGAAGTGTGGCTGTTAGTTTGTGTGGTCACCTTATTCCAAGGAGTAGTCAGTTCGGATGTGTTTCTAACATAGGGTAGGATGGCCAGTGTGTTGGGGTACACAGTGTCTTCTTGGTGTTTGTTTGCCAGGCATTGGTGGACAAAGCTGTTAGGATAACCCTTCAAGAATCATAGAATCCCTCCAGTGTGGAAACAGGCCCGTCGGCCCAACAGAACATCACACCCATGGACCCATGCCCCTACAACCCACCTAATATAAACATCCCCGAGCACTACGGGGTAATTTAGCATGGCCAATCCACCTTGCCTGCATATCTTTGGACTGTGGAAGGAAACTGAAGGACCCGGAGGAAACCCATGCAGACAGGGAGAGAACGTGCAAACTCCACACAGACAGTTGGCTGAGAGTGGATCAAACCCAGGACCCTGGCGCTGTGAGGTAGCAGTGCTAACCACTGAGCCACCATTGTTTGCAAAGACTCTGTATAGGTGTGCCTCTTCGTTTTTGCTCATCTCCGGGACGTTGCAGTGAGTTTAAAGAGAATCTTGACACAGCTCTATTTGTGGACACAGGGGTGGTTACTTTGTAATTCAGGATTTGATCTGTGTGTCGTCTTTCTGTATGCACTGGTAAGGAATTCCCTGTTGTTCTTTCATTCCCCCTTGAACCCCTTCCAAGTCCAGCACATCCCTCCTTAGATACAAGGCCAAAAACTGCTGACAATATTCCAAATGCAGTCTGACCAGAGCTTTATACAGCCTCAGCAGGATATCTCTACTCTTGTATTTTTACACCCTCAAAATGAATGCAAACATTGCCTTTGCCTTCCTAACTGCCAACTCAACCTGCCTGTCAAACTGAAGAGAATCCTGAACTCAGAATCCCAGGTGCCTTTGTGCTTCGGATTTTTGCCATTTAGAAAACAGTCTCTGCCTCGATTCTTCCCACCAAAGTTCATAACCTCGCACTTTCCCACTCTGTAATCCACTTCTTTGCCTTACTTATCTCACCTGTCCAAGTCCTTCTGCAGCCTCCCTGCCTCCTCACTACTATCTGTCCCTCCACCTATCTTTGTGTCATCTGTAAACTTACTCTAAAAGTGGAAACTTCCTGAAACAAGGGGCCAACACTCACGCTTTAAAATGATTGCACAGTTCACAATTGCTCCAATCTGGTAACAATTCAGCAAAATGCTTTCAGGCATCCTTTTTCTAATTTAAATGATATTAGACTTTGCAGTACAATGTGGGCCTGCCTCAATTTTCTCAGGCTGTGCAGTGATTCTACTTTTGCTCAAATCCTAGTGTCAACCTTGAGCATTCTGTACTTTAAATGATTTTGTAACTAAGGTATATTTTCTCTTTTTGTAAGTTTACTATGCTAAAACGTGTTTTGAAGCAATTCAAACAGGGTTAAATTTGGAAACAATGAAAATTTAGAGTCTCATAATGACCATGAATCCATTCTCTATGGCTGTAAAAACCCATCGAGATCACTGATGTCCTTTTAGAGAAGGAAACATGCCATCCCTACTTGGTCTGGCCTATCTGTGACTCCAGACCCCACAGCAGTGTGACTGCCTCTTAACCACCCTCACTGGGCATTTAGTGATGAGTAATAAATTCTGATCCAGCCTGCAACGCCCAGGTCCCACACATCATCAATTTAAAAAGTTATTGACGATGTACTGAACAGACCAATCCCGGAATCGACAGCGAAGGTTCTGAATACCTGGCTAAGGATCTGATAACTCTCCGTTTACAATGTCAACCAAATTTTGAGGGGCAAAGAATTTACCGATTGCATTCTTGATCAGTCGGGTTATTGGGAATAACAGGTGAGAAGAGTAAGAAAGTGGGACGGAATAGAGGGGTTGAATGGTCTACTCCTGTTCCCCATGTCGTACTGCTCTCGGCCCAAAACGTCAAGCTTTCCTGCTCCTATGATGCTGCTTGGCATGCTGTGTTCATCCAGCTCCACACCTTGTTATCTCGTACTGCCTTATGATGTTTTCAGAATGAGTTGGTGACAATGTACAGAGTGATCCCTGGTGTGGAGGTACTGTCTTATGAGCAAAGGCTAAACAGGTTGGGATGTACTCACTGGGTTCAGAAGAATGAGAGGTGCTGTCATTGAAACATTATCGGGGCCTGACAGGGTCAGTGCTGAGCCTCCTGTCAATAAGACCATTAGACAGAGTAGCAGAAATTAGGCCATTCGGCCCATGGAGTCTGCTCTGCCATTCAATCATGGCTGATAAGTTCCTCAACCCCATTCTCCTGCTTTCTCCTCGTAACCCTTGATCCCCTTGATAATCAAGAACCTATCTATCTCAGTCTTCAATGTACTCAATGACCTGACCTTCTCAGCCTTCAGTGGTAGTGAATTCCATAGATTTACCACTCTCTGGCTGAAGATGTTTCTCCTTATCTCCGTTTCAATTCTCCCTGTCCCTCCACCTATCTTTGTATCGTCTGCAAACTTAGCCAGAATGCCCATAGTTCATTAATGTATAAAGTGAAAAGTTGTGGCCCCATCCCTGACATTTGCGGAACACCACTTGTCACCGGCTGCTATCCTGAGAAAGACCCTTTTATCCCCACTCTCTGCTTTCTGCCACACAGCCAATCTTTTATCCATGCCAGCACCTTGCCTCTAACACCATGGGCCCTTATCTTACTCAGCAGCCTCCTGTGCGGCACCTTGTCAAAGGCTTTCTTGAAGTCCAGGTCGATAACATCGATTGGCTCTCCTTGGTCTACCCTGCTCATTACTTCCACAAAGAATTCCACCAGATTTGTCATGCATGACCTCCCCTTGATGAAACTATGCTGACTTTGCCCTACTTTACCATATAATTTCAAATATTCAGAAATCTCATCCTTTATAATGGACTCCAAAATCTTACGAACGGCCAGTAATTTTCTGTCCTTTGCCTTACTCCCTTTTCAGGGAGTGGCAGGGCTGTCACGTTAGCGATTTTCCAGTCCTCTGGGACCCTCCCTGACTCGAGCAGTTCCTGAAAGATCACCACTAATGATTATACTATCTCTTCAGCTAGTCTCCCTTCAATAGTGGAAAGTATGGCAAGATCGCCGTTTTATGAATGTATGAATGAGACACTGAGCCACTGTGCCGCCCTTGTGACCCACTTTGCTGCCCTTAGTAGGCCTCAGTGATTGGGAGAAGTTGGGCAGGATCGGCCTTGGAACATCGGAGAATGAGGGGTGATCTTATCGAGATGTAGAAAATCATGAGGGGCACAGATAGGATGAATGCATACAGCCTTTTTCCCAGGGATGACGAATTGAAAACTGGAGGGCATAGGTTTAAGGTGAGAGTGGAAAAATTTAAGAAGGATCTGAGGGGCAACGTCTTCACACAGAGTAACGCGTATATGGAATGGGCTGCCAGAGAAAGTGATTGAGGCGGGTACAATAGCAACATTTAAAAACCATTCATGGTTGGGAAGGGTTGAGAGGGATATGGATCAAATGCAGGCAATTGGAACGAGCTGAACGGGGACCATTATCAGCATGGACCAGTTTGGGCCGAAGGGCCGGTTTCTATGCTGAATTACTGTTTAGCTCAATGACTATTAGGCCACAGGAACCATGCCCTTAAAAATTCATTCACAGAATTTCAGCATCGCTGGCTAGGCCAGCATTTATTGTCCATCCCTGATTGCCCAGAGGGCAGGTCCGAAATACATGTAGGCCAGACGAGGTAAGGATGGTAGATTCCCTTCCCGACTGGACAGCAGTGAACTAGAAACATTTTTCCCCAATCCACAATGGATTCACAGTCATCATTAGAGTCTTAATTCCAAATATTAATTGAATTCAAATTGCACCCTCGGCTGTGGCAGGATTTGTACCCAAGATCCCAGACATTACCTGGGTCTCTGGATTCGCACTCCAGCAAAGACACCAGGAGGCAATCGCCTGCCCGATAAAAAAAGCTCAGTCAAGTTCATGCGACACAATTTCCCACCCGCAAAGCCGTGGTGACCATCCCTGCCTCTCCAAATGCACATCTTTCAGAATCACTTTCAACAAGTTTATCACCACTAAACTGTAAATAAATCCTAAAACACAGAGCACTTTGTAACTAAACCCTAAAACACAAAGGGTCCAGAAAATAATCCCTAAAAAACAGAGCTCACTGAAAATAAACCTGAGAACAGAGACTCATGTAAACAAACCCTAAAGCAGTGACTGCTTTCAATAACCTCTCGAACACGGAGCCCCCTGTAAATAAATCCAAAAATACAGAGAGCTCTGTAAATAAACCCTAAAACACAGAGCCCCTTGTAAATAAACCCTAAAACACAGAGCCCTCTCTAAAGAAACCCGAGAAAACAAAGATCACAGGATATAAACCCTAAACCACAGATCCCCCATTAAATATATCTAAAAACAAAGAGACCAATGTAAATAAACCCTAAACCACAGAGCCCCCTGTAAATAAAACCTAAAACACACAGCCCTTTGTTAATAAACCCTGAAAAATAGAGCCCTCTGGAAATAAACCCTAAAACACATCCCCCTGAAAATAAACCCTAAAACACAGAGCCCCTTGCAACTGAACCCTAAAACACAAAGGGTCTGGAAAATAATCCCTAAAAAACAGAGCTCACTGTAAATAATCCCCAAAATAGAAGGCCACCTGTAAAAAAAACAGAAAACAGAGCCCCAAACCCAAGAACACAGAGACTCATGTAAACAAACCCGGAAGCAGTGACGCTTTTCAATAGCCTGTAAAACACAAAGCCCTCTGTAAATAAACCCAATATCAAAGTCCCCAGGATATAAACCCTAAAACACAGAGACACCTTCAAATAAACATTAAAACGCAGAGCCTCCTGGAAAAAAATCCAAAACCACAGACCCCCCCACCCCCGTAAATCAACCCGAAAGCACAGAGCCCACTGTAAATAAACCCGAAAAAATAGAGCCGCCATTGAATAAACCCTAAAAAAACAGAGCCCCCGTAATGAAACCAGAAAACACAGCCCCCTGAAAATAATCCCTAAAAAAGAGCTCACTGTAAATAATCCCCAAAAAAGGCCACCTGTAAAAAAAAACAGAAAACAGAGCCCCCAGTAAATAAATCCGAAAACAGAGGCCTCTGTAAATAAACCCAATAACACAAAGACCCCAGGATATAAACCCTCAAACACACAGCCTCCATAAATAAATCCTAAAACAAAGAACCCTCTGTCAATAAACCCTAAAACACAAAGCTCCCTGTAAATAAACCCTAAAACAGAGAGCTTCCTGCAAATAAACCCTAAGACACAGAGCCTCCTGTAAATAAACCCTAAGACACAGAGCCTCCTGTAAATAAACCCTAAGACACAGAGCCTCCTGTAAATAAACCCTAAGACACAGAGCCTCCTGTAAATAAACC
>JAHRHZ010000187.1:311530-322918 GCA_024137785.1 Ginglymostoma cirratum | reverse complement strand
CCTCCTGTAAATAAACCCTAAGACACAGAGCCTCCTGTAAATAAACCGAAAATACAAAGATAACAGGATAAAAACCCGAAAACACAGAGCCTCCATTAAATATATCCAAAAACACTGTAAATAAAGCCTAAATCACACAGCCCCTGAAAATAAACCCTAAAAAAGCTCACTGTAAATAATTCCTAAAACAGAGAGCCCCGGTAGGAAAAAACCCAAAAAGACAGAGCCCCCTGTAAATAAACCCTAAAACACAGACCCCTTGGAATTAAATCCTAAAACACAAAGGGTTCGGAAAATAATTCCCAATAAACAGAACTCACCGAAAATAAACCCGAGAACACAGAGACCCATGTCAACAAACCCGAAAGCAGTGACTCCTTTCAATAACCTGTAAAACATGGAGCTACCTGTAAATAAATCCAAAAACACTAAAACACAGAGCCTACATTAAATAAATCCAAAAACAGAGCCCCCTGGAAATAAACCACATAACACAGAGCGACCTGTCTACGTGCTGCCTTCTCCATCCTCAGGTCTCCGCTCTCAATCGGAGGGTTTGGGTGGCTCTGAAAAGAGCCTTTGGGTTCGCTGGAAAAGGGTCGATTTGCTCAGCCGCCGAATCCATAGAGAGTGCGGCCCTGGCGTTTCAGAGCGTACACCACATCCATGGCAGTGACCGTCTTGCGCTTGGCGTGCTCAGTGTAGGTGACCGCATCCCTGGTCACATTCTCCAGGAAAACCTTCAGCACCCCGCGGGTCTCCTCGTAGATCAAGCCCGAGATGCGCTTGACCCCGCCACGGCGAGCCAGGCGCCGGATGGCTGGTTTCGTGATGCCCTGGATGTTATCACGGAGCACTTTGCGGTGCCGCTTCGCTCCGCCTTTTCCCAGGCCTTTGCCTCCTTTGCCTCTTCCAGACATCACGCTTCTTCACTCCAATCGCTGCCGAATGAGAGTCGAGCTGCCTCACCTTCCTTTTTTATACAGCCCGCCCCGACCTGGCTGAGAAAGAGCTGACAGACTGAGAGAGGCGGCCAGGGCAGGAAACTGAGTGACAGACAGAGAAATGTCCAGCTCCTCCTTCAGGTAACTCCCGCCCCCAACTGGATCTGTAACTAAACCTTTTCTCCACAACAGCAGTGAACACAATGCCCGGCAGAAAACCTGCAGACTCGAGTTTCATGTTCATAGAGGATAAACACAAGGTTTTTTTTTTGAAGACAGTTGTGTTTTACAATTAAACGCCCATGTCCCGGCCTTTCAGAAGACAACACGGTTGCTTCCATTTCAATGTCAGTTTCTATTCCTCCAGCTGAATCAGACAAAATCATTTCTTGGGGATTGTGTTCTGAAGCGGAGTTTCTGCGCCACTGTTACTCTCTCCGTTAATATGTGAAGTAGAAACGGACATGAACTGAAACTGCACCCGAACCGATGGTCAGTGAAAATGAGAGGGGGAACCTCACACTGATTCATTGCTGAATGTGGGAGAGGAGCTGGGTGTAAATGACGCCAAGAAAGTGTGCTTTGAGTTACTCAAATCAATTAATGTCCACGTCTCCACTCGGAACCGGGACAGGGATCCTTTGATCCGGGCCCAGCTCTTTCCTGAGAGATGTCGGTGTCTCTGACACGAGCCTTTGGGTTCATGTTGCACCGACTGGTTCATTTCTTTGCTGTTTTCTTGGTCACTTTCACTTTCGGCTTGGCCTTCGCTTTAGCGAGCATGGCCAATGTTTTCAATTGTATTTGTTCCTCCTGCCCCGACAGTGAACACTACAAAATCAATCTCAACCGGAGATCAGCTGTTCAGCACTAAACAGAGACACATAGATCGTGGAGTTTCTCAACATGAGGGATGCAGTGAACCACCGGTCAAGGTGAGTGGGTGCCTGGTCAGACTTTCTGAGAGGAGAAGGAATAGTGGCTGCCTCCGCTGTAATACAGGAGGATTGTTCTCAGGGTCAGTGCCACATGTCCAATTCTGTTCACCATCACTCACCATAACCGATACAATACCAGAGAGATTTGGGACTGGGGGTTGTAGTGATGGAGCTTGCTGTTAGGGTGGATGGAGGCTATTATCAAGTCTGACCAGTGTGTGAGTGTAAAACTGTGTCACAGAGTCAGGCATCCTTTGACCTGGGCCTCAGCATCATTGTATCCTCCACTATCAACATCCTGGGAGCTACCATGAACCATAAACTGAACTGAACTCGCCCAATAAATACAGTGGCTACAAGAGCAGGTCCAAGGCTATGGATACTGCAGAAAGTAACTTTCCTTCTGACTTCTTAAACCTGTCCAAAATCTCTAACATTCGAGTCAGGAGTGTAAAGGTTTCCCCTCTATGCCCCCCATTACCTGTGTTAGTGCAGCTCCAACAACACACGGCAAGCAAAATACTATCCATGAAAAAGCTGCTCCTGTTTAATTGGCACCACATTCACAAACATCCACTCTCTCAAATATTAAATTGGACAGCACCTTCCAAACCCATGACCACTTCCATCTTGAAACACAATGGCAGCAGTTACATGGGAACTGCACGATCTGCAAGAACTTCTCCAAGCCACTCACCATCCTGACTTGGAAATATATCAGTCATTCGTTCTGTGTCAATCGGTGAAAATCCTGCAATTCCCTTCCTCATGGCAATGTGGGTCTACCTACAGCTCAGAGACTGCAACGGTTCAAGAAGGCAGTTCACTACCACCTTCTCAAGGTCATTTCAGGAGAGCCAATCAATGCTCAGACTAGTCAGTGATGCCCATATCTGGCATTTTTTTTCTTTGAAAAGTCTGCATTATTCTTGCCCAATAACAAAGACTGTCCAAATCCTCTTAAAACACCCAGTTGTGAAACAAAGCATAGACTGGGTAATCATTTCGCAGAACATCTACGTTCTGCTTGCAAAAAAGACCCTGAACTACTTGTTGCCTGCCACTTTAATGCACCACTCTGTTCCCAGTCCAACATCTCTGTCTCTGTCTTGCTGTAGTGTTCCATTGAAGCTCAACACAAGCCAGAAGTATAACACCTCATCTTCTGCTTGGGGACCCTGCGGCCCTCCGGACTCAATATCGAGTTCAATAATTTTTGGGCCTAAACTCTATCCCTCACAAGGCCTTGTAACCACATACCCTGCCATTATCCACCACCTGCTGTTAGTCATTAATAGTCCCCATTTAACTACTATTCAACCTCCCAGCCTGATCATTATCAACTCTTTGTCTGTACAAATGCTCTTCTCTCTCTTTCGGCTCTATCCTGTCATTTACTCCCAACCCCATCCCACTCCCCTTTTTTCTGCACGTAAACTGACGTTTTCCCAGTCACCAACTGAACTCTGGAAGGGTCAATGGAACCAAACTCTTAATTTTGTTCTTTTCCTTCAAAGATGCTGCCACACATAGAACCCCTCCAGGCCAATTGGCCCAACAAGTCCACATCGACCCTCTGAAGAGCACCCTACGCAGACCTATTCCCCTACCCTTTATTTACCATGTCTAACCCACCTAACCGAAACATCCCTGGGCACTACGAGCAATTTAGCATAGCCAATCCACCTAGCCTGCACAACTTTGCACTGTGGGAGGAAACCGGAGCATTCAAAATTATAGTCTAACTTTTATTCTGTATGAAAACAGTAAGGGAGGTTACCTGAGCAGAACAAAACATTGACATATAGTTCACAATTATGCGCCTAATCTGCAGCACACTTCATAGAATCATCATACAATCCCTACAGTGTGGAAACAGACACTTCGGCCAAATAAACGTCCACAGCATCCCAACCAGACCTATCCCCCCGCCCTTTCCCTGTAATCCTGCATTTCCCATGGGAACACACAACCCAGAGGAGCGCATGCGTAAGGCCCTCCCTCAGCGGTGCCATTGAGGAGCATTTACTCAGTGAGTGGAAGAGGTTTGTTTGAAACAGACCGCAATGGAGAGAGCAGTGCCCAGGGAAGCGAGGGAACAGCAGGCTCCTTCCAGCAGCACATCGAGATGTGAGTCTGGGACACAGAGGGGGGCTCCGAGACCGGCACTGATTCGGGCTCAGTTCAGGGAGAACCGGGGGCTGTTTGTCAGAGGCCGAGCGGAGCAGGAACTTGGAGTGAGCGGCCTGGGGGCGGGGAGAGAGAGGCCTTTCTCGGGCTGTGTGTGGGCCTGCTGAGGGAGACACAGCGGCAAGAAGCTGCTGCGGGTCATGTTGTTTTTCATCCTCTAAACATTGATGAACATTCATCGTTTAGCTTCTGTTTCACGCTGTTTTTGGACATTGTGCCGTGAACAGTGGAAATATTGCCAGACTTTCTGTATGTTGTTTTACAGGAAATGTGTCTTCAATTTTCCTCCAGGCAAATACTTGAAAGACCAGGACGTTATCATATTTGCTCGGAACAAAGCCATGTGTGACTAGCTGCTTCTACCAATCAGCAGGTATGTAGCCCATCGACATTGACACCAGTTTTGAAGATGGATAGATTGAATGGTCATCCGAAATAGACACTCGGGAACAGCATTAAAATCTGCACTGATTAAGGGCATTTTCAAAGTTACAATCAAGATAAATAAATAGATCATGCTGTAACATAGTTGCAAAAACCATACCTCAGTGAGATGTTAAGAACAGAAATGGGAAGAAACTGCTCACTGAGAGGACAAGAGTTAGTAAAATGGAGGAAACACGTTTATTTGAAGTTTATCAGTAACTGAGAAGGACAGAATTAATCCTTTGATGAATAATTCTCCCTCACTCTCTCTGTCTCACACTCACACTCACACTCGCGTGCTCTCACTGTCCGAAGGTGCATGTCGCAATGTGGAACAACCAAATGTTCTGTGTACACTGCAGATAAAAGAAAATGATGCTCTCAAAATGATCTCCCCAAACAACCTCAACTGATAGAGGTCTGCAGCACATAAAAAGGCCCTCCAGCCCTTTGGGTCTGCACCAATATAAAAAAGCCAGCTAACAACACTAATCCCCATCAGCCAGCATTCTATTTCCATGAATGTATCAAGGCTGCAGAGGAACTGCTGTCCTCACCCTTATCATAACATTATTCTCCATTTCTTCACCTTACAGGGGTTAACATTTCTTTTTTTTTTTTCCTTCAGTCCAGCAAGAAACATTGTGTATCTCTTTCAAATTTTTTTTCCAATTTCTACAAAGGGTTTGAAGTTCCTCTCGACCTTCCCTAGAGTACAATCATGTTAGTTTCCAAGTTCTTCTCTGTTGGATGCCAGTCACACGTGAGCAAAATTTGGAGTACACATTCAGACCAGAGACTGACCAATCTAGAATAAACACACAATCAGAGACTGACAAATGGAGAAATGCCTTCACTTATGGGTCCTGACACTGAGGGCATTAGATAAAGACTCATTCACCGAGCAGCAGAAATTGGAACATTCGAACAAACTCCTGCAACTTCTAAAAGTGACATGTTCATTTTAAAAAGATACTCCTGCACTGTGAAACACAATGACAAATAATGAGGAGCAGATTGACAGATAATGCCAGAGACTGAATAAATTCCATGCTCACTGTCAGCCTGGTATTGATGAAACCTCAGTTGATCCATGCTCACATTCTGGTCGAGAGACTGACTCTTGCAGAAGCATGTCCGCTCTTTCTCAATGTATGAAAAACTGATTTATAGTACATGAATCACACCTCATGAGTATCAGATCATGACATGCAGAGCTAGAAACACAAGGAGACATACAGAAACAGTCAGTGTGACAAGGATCAGTACCAGTCTTTAAAGTTATGCAGACCAGGAGCATGCAAAAAACTCGCTCACAGTCAGTCATTGAATGATGAAAGGAAAATAATGAAATTTAGCCTTACACAGATTTCCAGATATGGACAAATATAAACTGAAGCTCAAACTCACTGATCACAACAGAGAGGAGGTTAGTGTTAGATGTTTGTTTGTTTGTTACAGTGCCAAGCAGTGACTGACAAAGTCTACTGTGCACTCAAATTAAAAAAAAACTGAGATTGAATCCAATGAAATTAAGCCTCATGGTAAGGACAAATGTCAATGCAAAATTAATCCCTCAATCATACAGGGTCAGTGAATATCTACAGAGTTTATGCTACATTCAGGCACAAAACCACAAATGAACATGGAAGGAGAATGAAACCCATATACTGTACCTGAGACTGTTGCAGACATCACAAAGCTGGCACGATAGCTGTTCAACGGCAGATAACTACAGAACTAATGTCAAATTGGCACTAACACATAGACACTGGCAGTGAGTGGAAGAAGTTCACATTCCCAACAATTACTGGGAACTGGTATGCAGAATCGAATGTCCCAGTGCAAGCACAGTGGACTGAATGGTCTGCTTCCGTACTGCATTTCATCTTGATTCTGATCCTGGTGATAAAAGAAATGACATTCTGTTGTATAGAGTATTAGTATGAAAATATAATATAGAAATAGACAGACAGGTGCAGAACAAAACTCTTCTTAATGAAAGAGCAGGAACAATGTCCAATACAAATGAATCTAAATATCTCATTGACACTACAGAACCCAGAAAAAAAATCCCGTACTGACACAGAACCAGCATGAGGTATATAAAACCCACACTCAGCATGCAAACTAGAAAACATGCTGTTGATTCAGAATGGTTCTCGGAGGAAAGCAGCCCCACTTCTATGACCCCTCCTAGATCCTGCCAACTGACAGTCAACTCAGAAGTCACAAAATGCAGAAGAGATTAACACCCAGTCTCAACACCCCGAAATCGCTATATCAGAATGTATCACACGGTCACAGTGAATGTTACTGGCTGCCAGAGAATCAAAGCACATTGGTACACAATAGTAGAAACTGACAGGTACAGATTGATATCTACACTGATGCATTCACATTCCAGAAACAGACAAAAGAAAGCTGATGTTGAAACTCACATTCGCATGGCAGGAACTGATGGGTGCAGATTTATCGTGACACTCCCATTCAAACAGCAGAAACTGACAGGCATGGACTGGTAATTTTACTTGCCCATTCACACAGCAGAAACTGACTGGGAGAGAACGATAAATGCATTCACATATTCAAAACCCAGAAACTGACAGGTACAGGTTAATAACTAATAACTCTCAGATTCACAGAGCTGGAACTGACAGGGACAGATGGGGAAATGCACTCACACATTTATGTTGCAGATACTGACACGAAGAATATTATTATTCCATACAAATTCACAGAGTAAAAACTGACTGGCACACATCGATAAATGCATTTGCATGTTCAAAGCCCGAAACTGACAGGTGGAGGTTGATGGGTAAAATCACACATTCACAGGCTAGAATGATTGATAATAACAGTCTCGGTTTAAAATAGCATGAACTGACGGGGACAGATTGGTAACTTCACTCATCTACTGCCATAGGTACAGATCGATAATGACATGCACATATTCACAGAAGAAACTGACAGGTATTCACCAAGCAGAAGTTGACCGGTACAGACTGATAACTACACAAATGTATTCACACAGCAGTCTGACAGGGACAGATCGATTGCTAAACTCACATATTGACAGAGCATAAACTGACAGGCTGCGATCGACAATGAAACTCTCGTTATCATAGCTGAAACTGACAGATACAGATTAATGGCTACATCCTCACATTCACACAGAAAAACAGACTGTACAGAATCATAAATTCATTCACACATTCACAAACCAGAAACTGACATGTGCAGAACAATAACTACATTGACATATTCACATAGCAGACATTAATGTGGATAACGGAGAGGATAATTGTAAGATGCGAAATGATACAGATGGTTTGGTGGAGTGGGCAGGAAAGTGGCAGAGGAAGTTCAGAACTGATAGAGGTAATGCAGTTTGGGAAGGTCACACAGTAAGTGAGAATACATAATAAATGGGAATATACTGAGAGGGGTGGATGAAATGAGAGATCTTGGCATGCAAGTGCACAGGTCCCTAAAGGTAGTGGTACACGTATTTCGGGTTGTAAACAAGGCATGTGGAATGCTCCCCTTCATTGGCAGTGGTATGGAATACAAAAGTATTCTGTGAACTGTATAAGACAGTGGTGAGGCCACAACTGGAGTATTGTGTGCAGTTCTGGTCACCACATTACAGGAAGGATGTAATTGCTGTGGAGGGGGTGGAGAGGAGATTTACCAGAATGTTGCCAGGGCTGAAGAATTGCAGCTGCGAGGAGAGATTGGAGAGTTTGGTGTTATATTCCTTGGAACAGAGGAGACTGCGGGGTGCCATGATTAAGGAAAACTAAATTGTGAGAGGGAGAAATAGAGTATACAGGAGGAACCTGTTTCCCTTGGCAGAGAGTTCAAAAACCAGAGGTCATCGATTGAAGCAAAGTGGCTGAAGGATCAGAGGAGATGTGAGGAAAAATGCTTTTTATGCAGAGGGTGCTGGGTATCTGGAATTGGCTACCTGAATCAGAGGCTCTAAACTTTTTTAAAGATAAATTCCCTGGATCTACACCTTAAGTGCTGTAAGTTGCAGTGTTACAGGCAGTGTGCAGGAAGATAGAACGAGGAGGGGCATCTGGGGGTCATGGGGTCAGCATGGACATGACGGGCTGAATCGTCCCCTCTGTGCTGTAACATTTTTATGGTTCTATAGTTATCAGCTCATCCCTGTCAGTCTCTGCTGTGTGACCACGTAAATGAATTTACCACACACTGACAGGAACAGGTTGACTGGGCTGTGTACACCACCTGTAGTTTCTTACAGTCCTGGACAGTACAGTTGCCATGTCAGGTCATTATGCACCCAGACAGTGACTCTTTCAATGGTGCATTTGTCGAAGTTGGTGACGGTCCTTAAGGACATGCCAAATTTCCTGAGCCGCCTGAGGAAGAAGAGGCATTGTTGTGCCTTTTTGACTGTTACATCTACGTGGGAAGTCCAGGGCAGGTTGTTGGTTATTGTCACTCCAAGGAACTTGGTGCTGTCCACCCTCTCAACCTCAGTTCAAGTGATGTAGATGAGGATGTGTTTCCTCCTTTCTTTCTGAAGTTAATGATCAGTTCTTTAGTTTTTCCGACATAGAGTGGTTGCCTTCATTGCACCATGTCACCAAGCCCTCTAACTCCCTTCTGGGTTTTGACTCCTGGTTGTTGGATATCCATCCTACTACACTGGTGTCATCAGCGAATTTGTTGATGGTGTTCATTTGGAATTTGGCACCACAGTTTTGAGTGTACAGGGAATACAGTAGGGTGCTGAGGACAAATCCTTGAGGGTGGGGGGGTGGAAGTTGTGGTGTTGTGTTATTGTAGAGGAGATGCAGTTGTCTATCTTTACTGATTACGGTATACGGGTCAGAAAGCTGAGGATCTGTTTGCGGTGGGCCGAGCTGAGATCAAGGTCATGGAGTTTTGAGATCAGTCTGTACAGAACAATGGTGTTGATGGCGGAGATGTAGTCAATGAGCAGGAGTCTAACATCCAGAGTCTTTGTCATCCAGATGTTCCAGGGATGAATGTTCTCCTACAACCCCTTCCGTCAGGCAGAAGATACAGAAGCCTAAACACATGCACAAGCAGGTTCAAGGACAGCTTCTTCCTTGCCGTGATTAGATTGATGAATGGACTCTTTAGCCTCAAATAATGACAATTTTGCGAAGTTGATCTCTCCTGGTGCACGCCTTGTCAATGTAACCTGCATGCCTCTGTTGAGGTGGGTAGGCTGCAGAATGATTTAGACAGTTTAGGAGAGTGGTCCAGGAAATGGCTGATGAAATTCAACGTGAGCAAATGCGAGGTCTTGCACTTTGGAAAAAAGAATACAGGCATGGACTATTTTCTGAACGGTGAGAAAATTCATAAAGCCGAAGTACAAAGGGATCTGGGAGTGCTAGTACAGGATTCTCTAAAGGTTAACTTGCAGGTTGAGTCCGTGATTAAGAACGCGAATGGAATGTTGTCATTTTTCTCAAGAGGGTTGGAATATAAAAGCAGCGATGTGCTTCTTCGACTTTATAAAGCTCTAGTTAGGCCGCATTTAGAATACTATGTCCAATTTTGGGCCCCACACCTCAGGAAGGACATACTGGCACTGGAGCGTGTCCAGCGGAGATTCACACGGATGTTCCCTGGAATGGTAGGCCTAACATACGATGAACGGCTGAGGATCCTGGGATTGTATTCTTGAGAGTTTGGAAGGTTGAGGGGAGATCTAATAGAAACTTACAAGATAATGCATGGCTTAGAAAGGGTGGATGCTGGGAAGTTGTTTCTGTTAGGTGGGGATACTAGGACCCGTGGGCACAGACTGAGAATTAGAGGGGGTCAATTTAGAACGGAAATGAGGAGACATTTCTTCAGCCAGAGAGTGGTGAGCCTGTGGAATTCATTGCCACGGAGTGCAGTGGAGGCCAGAACGTTGAATGTCTTCAAGGCAGAGATTGATAAATTCTTGATCTCGCAAGGAATCAAGGGCTACGGGGAGAGTGCGGGTAAGTGGAGTTGAAATGCCCATCAGCCGTATTTAAATGGCGGAGTGGACTCGATGGGCCAAATGGCCTTACTTCCACTCCTATGTCTTATGGTCTTATAGGCTGGTTGGCTGGCCGAGTTGGTTTGTTGTTCTGCAGACGTTTCATTACCATGCTTGATAACATCCTCAGTGCAGCCTCTGATGAAGCGTCGGTGTGTTTTCCCACTTGGTTTTTAAACTCTGGGGTCCGTTGCGATGGATTGCCTCACTTCCGGGTTTCCTCCACAGTGGAATGTTTATGGGGGTCGATTTCAATGTGTTTATTAATAGCCTGCTTCGTGGAGTGCCATGCTTCCAGGAATTCTTCTGGTTGTCTTTGCCTAGCCTGTCCCAGGATCTTGGTGTTGTCCCAGTCGAAGTCGTGGTTTTCCTTGTCCATGTGGATTGTAATGAGTGAGTATTGGTCGTGTCTTTTTGTAGCCAGTTGGTGTTCATGTACTCTTGTTGTTAGTTTCCTTCCATTTGTCCGATGTAGTGTTTCTCGCAGTCTCTGCAGGGTGTCTTGTAAATGACATTGGTCCTGTCCATGGCGGGAGTGGGTCTTTAGTTCGGGTGAGCACTTGTCGTAGAGTTGATGTGGGTTTGTGTGCCACTCTGATGCCCAGCGGTCGTAGAAGTCTTGTGGTGAGTTCTGTGTGTTCCTAATGTAGGGTAGTGTGATGAGTGTGTCAGGGCATGTAGAATCTTTCTTATGCTGTGTCTGTAGGCATCTCCTGACCCATGCCTCTGTCTTAAGTCATTTTTATCTGTACCTTCTTACTTAACATGATCTGCCAGTACTGCTCATAGATAAAAGATACTGCTGGAGAATCCGAGATAACAAGGCGTGGGGCTGGATGAACACAGCAGG
>JAHRHZ010000187.1:301370-311520 GCA_024137785.1 Ginglymostoma cirratum | reverse complement strand
GGGGCTGGATGAACACAGCAGGCCAAGCAGCATCATAGGAGCAGGAATACTTGACGTTTCGGGCCTAGACCCTTCATCAGAAATGGGGGAGGGGAAGAACACAGGTTTTCACTGTATTACGCTGCATGTGATAGATTTATTATCAATTTAAAAAAAATTAACATAGCATTTACTGACAGGTACATATTGATAACTACACTCACACATTCAACAAGTGGGAATTGACAGGTATAGATTGATAACAAAACTGACATATCCACATACCCACTAGCATCCATGGAGTTGTACAGGTGTTGTTTACTTTCTAGATCTCGCTCAATAGGTATAGAATTTTAAGGAAAAATAGAAAAGGAGCAGCTCAGGGCACGAGTGGAATCAGACCCCTGGGTGTGTTCAAATTGCTAGCTTTAAATAAACAATCCAAATGATTATTAACTGAATGTTACATTGATCAGTTTGATATTGCCAGTATTGGCTGATGTTGATTTACAGGGGGTATCCCTTCTGTCTTCCTCCAGGCAAATACTTGAAGGACCTAGACAATGTAATATTTCCTCAGTACAAAGCCAAGTGTGACCAGTGGCTCCTAACAACCACCAGGTATGTTACACTGACAGAGCATAGAATGCACAGTGACAGCGGATTGAATCAAACATGCATTGAACAAAATTTTCAGAGAGATGCATTTAAACCGAGGGTCAAACACCACCGAGGAAATACTAGTTTATATCTTTTATTTATATTCTCAACACACATCACCCAGTTCCAAACAATTTCACCATTCACATTCTCAAAAGAGAATGAATCCTCATGCAAAATACACACTCTAGAACTGCATTACACCTGCATTTAGTACTTTTAGAGTCACAGTCAATGTGAACAAATCGATGATGCTGTAAGTTTGAACAACCACATGGGAACTAGATATTGAGTACAGATATTGAAACAAACATTCAATTAGCAGTGACAGAGAAGGTCAGAAGTAACATTTTGATAAGTATTTGTCACAGACAACAATTAAATAATGTGAATTCCAAATGCACATTCTGTGCTAAAGCCTGACAGAGAGAATCATTACTGTACATGCACTCACTCACTCTCTCTGTCAAATACACGTACAATCCCAACACACATTCCAACATATAACAACTATGCAGTTCCATAGACATTGCAAGTAACAAAATATGTTACATTTGGAATGATTTTGACTCACAGATCCATTGTCAGAGAAGTCTATAGCACAGAATAAGGCCCTTCAAATTTTTGAGTCTGCACGGATCAAAAACAAACACAATTCTCATGCTATTCAGCCAGCACTTTATTTGCATAAATGTGTCCTAGCTGCCATCCCCACCTTTTTCACAACATCTTTCTCCATTTCTTCACCTTTCAGGAGTAGTTTTATTTATAATTGTGTACTTCTTTCAAAATTGGTCTCAATTTCCTACAAAGAGCCTGGCATTGCTCCTGGCCCTCCCTAGGATGTACTACAGAAAAATAGCAAGAAATCTGAATACAATTTGCGCAATAAATCAATGTAATCAAGTAGTCACCCTTCAAAGCAGTGGAGAAAGAAAAAGTAGACAAAATTGGTAGATTTGTGAAACTGCTCATTTTGTTCCAATGCAGAGTTGAACAGTGTTGATTGTTCAATAATTGAGTTTGACAGTTTAAATATTCTGCACTGCATGACAGAAAATAAAATTCCTTTTCCTTTCCACTTTCCTACCAAAGAACAACACAAGAGTACCACTAATTGTATGCACCATCACAGCACAGAGCAGGGTAATGTCCTGTCTACATCAGAAAATAAATTAGCCAGTTGTCTTTTCTGTACAAGCAACACTGTGGTCAGTCAGCTGCAATGCAGTTGAATTGTTTATTGCCGTTTCACTCAGTTGTAAATGGATTCAGTTTACACTGATTGCTACTTCAGCAGTATTCAGAAAAGCATATCACTACACACTGAAAAAGAAACTAATCGTATTCTGAAGACCAACACTTGATATCATTACTCCCTGTTAGACTCTGCACTATATGTGTTACAAAGGCCCATTGTGTTTCCTGTCTCTGTTCTGTGGAACAGCACAGAATCATTTCTGTAGCAGTGTGTTGCCTTTCACTTGCACGTAATTCCCACAGGCACCAACCATTGAAGAATTTCGCTGGTTCCCATTCACTACAGGAGACGTGAACCGAGATATAGACTGGCAGCACAAGGGAAAACTCACTCACACACAGCCAGTGGATGCTGAAAGGAAAAGAATGAAATTTGGCCTCACAATAATTTCCAGATATGAATTGACTCTCAAAATCACTGATCACAGCTGAGGATGTTGGATAATTACAGTGCCCAGTAGTGCCAGATAAACTCTACTACACACTCACCCTCATGCACAAAGTAAAACCAAACTGAGACTGAAATGCAATGCAATTAGGTGTCATTGAAAAGAGTTTATTTACAGAGTTTACTACTCAGACACAAACCTCAACTGAACATAGGAGAATGCGATCCATATACTCGACATGAGAGTGTGGGAAACATATCAACCGCCACTATCGTTACTAAGAGTTAAGTGCCTACAGAACTAATGTCAAATTGCCCTTCCCATCTCAACATTGACAATGAGTGGACGGAGTTCACGTTCCCCACAATTACTGCAGAACTGATGTATAATAGAATGTCTCAGTACAGAGACAATGGGCTGAATGGTCTGCTTCTGTGCTGTATCATATAATCTGAGATTCTGATTTTGGTGAGAAAGAAACAGTTTTATGAGTGATGCCACAGATCTCAGACTCTCTAACCAAATAAGAAATGTGTGATCATGAGTCAGAATGGTTCTCAGAATAAAGCAGTTCCCCTCCTGTTATCACCCCATGTCCTCAGCTTCTCCACCCCCTCACCACACAGACTGACACTCAACTCATAAATCATACAATGCAGAAGAGATTAAGACCCAGCCTCAACACCCGAACAATAACTATCACAGAGTGGATCATGCAGTCACGGAGAATATTACTGGCTTTCAGTGAACTAAGCCATTTTGATACAGAAGGAGAAACTGACATGTACAGATTGATAACTACACCCATTTGTTCATATATACAGAAACACACAAACAAATGATGACGACACATTTATAACTATCAGGGAGAGATTAAAAACTACACTCTCACTCACAAAGCTAGAACTGACAGACATAATGATAACTACACTCCCAGTTTCACAGCATAAACTGACAAGTACAGTCCGAGAACTAGACTCTCCTATTTACAGGACCGAATCTCTCAGGTACATATTGATAACAGCACTCACACATTCACCAAGCAGGAACTGACAGGTATATTTCGATAAGAACATTTACAAATTGCAAGGCAGAAACAGAGAGGCATACATTAGTAACTGTACTCATGTTCACACAGCAGAAACTGACAGATACAGATTAATATTGTCACTGTCAATTCACAGTGCAGAAACTAACAGGTACAGACTGGTAAATATGCTCCCCCATTTACATTGGTGAAACTGACAGGTATATATTGCGAACTGTATTGATTATGTAAATGATCTGGAGTTGGGTGTTCAGGATAAAATCTCTAAATGTGCAGATGATACTCAGCCAGGGAGAAGAGTGAATTGTAAGGATGATACTGAGTGACTTGACAGGAACATTGACAAGTTGGCCAAATGGGCAGAAACTTGGCAGATAAATTTCAATACAGAAAAATATGAGCTCATGCATTTTGCGAACAAAAATACAGAGAAACAATACAAGCTCAATGGTACAGCTTTGAGGGGAGTATTGGAACAGAGAGATCTTGGGGTTCATGTGCATTATTCTCTGAAGGTGGCCAGGCAAGTTGAAACAGCTGTGAAGCAAGTTCAAAGGATCTTGAGACATTGAGACATTGAGTATAAAAGCAAGGAAGTAATGCTACACCTCTACAAATCATTGATGAGACCACATTGCTCAGACTACGTTTGTGGTCAGTTCTGGGCACCTTATTTAAGGAAGAACCCTCTGATGAGGGTTTAAAGGAGATTACTAGAATGATGGCAGGAATGAAGGATTCTACATACAAGGACAGATTAACGAAATCGGGCTTATTCTCCTTGGAGCAGAGAAGATTAAAAGGAGACCTTATGGGGTGTTCAAAATTATGAAGAATTTTGAGAGGGTAAAGTAGAATACTCTGTTTCCACTATGTCAGTAACCAGGGATCACAATTTCAAGATAACAAGCATGGGGCTGGATGAACACAGCAGGTCAAGCAGCATCGTAGGAGCAGGAAAACTTGACGTTTCCTTCATCAGAAAATCCTTCATCATTTTTCTGATGAAGGGTTTAGGCCCAAAACGTCAAGTTTTCCTGCTCCTATGATGCTGCTTGACCTGCTGTGTTCATCCAGCCCCATGCTTGTTATCTCGGATTCTCCAGCATCTGCAGTACATTTTATCTCCATCACAATTTCAAGATTGTCACCAAGAGGGCTAGGAGTGAGATGAGGAGAAACATCTTTACTTGGAGCGTTGTGAGGATTTGGAATGCGCTGCCTGAGAGAGTGGTGGAGGTGGATTCCATATGAGGTATGAAAAGAGAGCTGGATATATATTTGAAAATGAAGTTAGAGGGTAATGTAGATAGGGCTGGAGAACAATCCCGCCTTGAATTATTTCCAGCTCATCACAGTTTTAAAAATAAATGCAGAGTAGGTTCAATTCATTGGCTCATCTGCCCTGACCCACTGACCAGGAGATCAAATGAATACTCAAGTTAGGAATGGACCGCAAAATCTCAAATCCCTGCCATCAAGGGTCAGATCATGCTACAGCGGGAGAAATAACTCAGAGTTATTTGAGAGATAAATATTCAGGTGGTTTCTCAAGGCAATTTCATCTTTGGAACTGATGTCTGGCTGAGTGAATGGAAACAAAGCTTAGCGATTTGTCAGCTGCAGAAACTTGACACTCCTCTGCCCTCTCTTCCTTCTCCCCCTTATTTGCTGGAAGGAACAGTTACTATCTATCAATTTGTGAAGCTTTGAAGGGATTCTTCTGTGCTGTCTCACAATGTCCGTGGAAGGTTAGCGTAAACGTTCCCTGCTTGGTATTGACCTGGTTCCTCATCCCCTCTCATATCTGTGTGCATCAGGGTGGCGTATGCGGTGCAGGATGGTTGCTGGTCTGCTTGGTCAGCCTGAAAATAGGACAATAGGAAAATAGAAACATAGTAAATGAGGAGCAGGAGCAAAATTCAAGCTTCATGGACAGTGAAGATGGTTATCTCAGAGTACATCGGGAACTTGATCAACTGGGCCAATGGGCCGAGGACTGGCAGGTGGAGTTTAATTTAGACAAATATTCAGGTGTTGCATTTTTGGCGAGGAAAACCAGGGCAGGTTAATGATAGGGCCCTGGGGAGCGTTGTCAAACAGAGGGATTGAGGCGTGCAGGCACATAGTTCCATAAAGTGGAGTCACAGGCGGACAGCAAGTTTGGCACACTTGCCTTCATCAGTTATAACACTGAGTATAGGAGTTGGGATGTTATGATGTGGCTGTACAAGACATTTTGCCCCTAAGAACTCTATGCAACTACTTGAACAACATTCACAGCTCTGGCCCCGACCACTTTCTGTGGCAGAGAATCCCACAGGCTCCCCACCCTCTGGGTGAAGACATTTCTCCCCATCTCAGTCCTTCCCCGTCTCCTTTAAACTGTGACCCCCTGAGTGTGGACTCACGTGCCCTCAACCCCTACTCCAACCATCAGCAACATCTGTGTTTACCCCTGTTAAGTCCCGTTGAAATTTCACAGGTTTCTATGAGGTCATCCCTCATTCTTCTAAACTCCAGTGAATATAATCCTAACCGATCCAGTTTCTCTTTATCCATCAGTCCTGCTATCCCAGGATTCAGTCTGGAAAACCTCGGCTGCACTGCCTCCATCGCCAGGACATCCATCCTCGGAGAAGGAGACCCCAAACTGCACACACAAGACTGCAAGATGTGGTCTCTCCCTGTACAATTGCATCAAGTCAGCCCTGCTCCTGGACTGAAACCCTCTCACTATGAAGGCCAACATCCCATTTCCCTTCTTTACCGTCTGCTGCACCTGTAATGCTCACTTTCAGTGACTGGTGTATGAGGTAGGTCCAGGTCTTAGAGCACCCCCACATCCCAATCCGGCGGACAAAAACCCGATTTCCTGGTTTTGCACCCAAAGCAGATAATGTCACGTTGATCCATATTAAACTGGGTGAAGCATTTCAGTGTTGAGTCTACAAGCTGGACATTCGGAGGGGGTGGGTGGTGAATGTGGGGATATGGAGGGGATGGATGGTGAGAATAACAAACTTTATCTGGAAGACAGTGAGTGAGAGTGTACAGGATGAGCTGTGAATATCTGGGGTTGTTGCACAGACCCATTCCTCTTAGAAGAGTACACAATTGGAACAATCCTAAAACTGACAATGATGAATGTTATTTCTCTGTACTCTGAACAGGATGTAGCGAGCTCTGCCAATGTGGCAAGTGGATGCCAATCTCAAAATGTCCTTGAACGGATCGACATGCTCGGCCTGAAGGCAATGAGGAGTTCGCAAAGGGTTGGGAGTCACGTGCAGAGCAGACCAGGTAAGAACGGCAGATTTCGCTCCCATAAGGACCATCAGAAACAGGAACGGGAGTAGGCCATTCGGCTCCTCGAGCCTGCTCCACCGTTCAGTCGGACTGTGGCTGATCCAACATTCCTCATGTCCACTTTGCTGCCCTTCCCTTTGATTCCCCGGCTGATCAAGAATCTGTCAATCCCAGCCTTAAATCTGCTGTCCCCCTGCTGCCCCACATACATACAGCAAAGGGAATTGAAGGCTGAGAGAACAGAATGTTAAAACGACAGCAAAGGCTACCTCCACATTAAACACGGAGTGATAATGAGGGTCAGAGAGCCAACCCGGCAGGAATATAAACTGAAGCTGTTGGCAATGTACAGACATTTCTCACAGCAGGTGACTCAACAACATTGAGTCTGGCAAATTGACAGTGGAAATGTCCAATAAATAGAATGGGTATTTTGCATCAACATTCGGTACAAAATGTGTACCTACCCTGCCAGAACAAGCTAACAACAGGGAAATGGAAGGTGAAGGCCTGGGGAAGTTTAATTTTTTTTAATTCAATCATCGGGCATGGGCGTCAGCTGTATTTATCGGCCACCCCGTCCACAGTTGGCCCTTTGAGAAGGTGGTGGTGATATGCCTTCGTGATCCATTACAGCCCATCTGCTATAGGTAGACCCACAATGTGCTTTGGGAGGGAATTCCTGAATTTTGACCCAGTGACACTGTAGGAATGGCTGATATATTTCCACAACGGGATTGTGAGTGGCTCAGAGGGGAACTTGCAGGGGGTGCTGTTCCCATGTATCTGCTGCCCTTGTCCTACCAGATGGGAGTGGTCATGGGTCTGGAAGGTGCTGTCTGGAGGATCTTTGGGGAATTTCTGCAGTGCACCTTGTAGGTGGTACAGACTGCTGCTACTGAGCGTCATGGTGGAGGGACTGGTTGCTTGTGGATGTGGTGCCAATAAGTAGGGACTGTGTTGTCCCTGGATGGTGTCAAACATCTCAAGTATTGTTGGAGCTGCACCCATCCAGGCAAGTAGGGAGTATTCCCTCACACTCCTGACTTGTGATTGAGATACTTGGAATAAGGGCAGCTTCCGACCGTATAACCTCCAAAGCAAAGAAATCACAAAATATCAATATCAGTATCCATGTTGTTTTGTCTTCCTTGGATGGATACCAACGTCCCCCCCCTACAATTTACAAGCCATACCTATCTCAAGCAACCTCCCTCAGACAAACGGAAAGCCGTTGTTTTTCTGCTGTTTAATAATATTTCTCAGAGTATGCTTCATTGTTCTAGAATCTCGAGGTTTGTAAACAAAATTAATGTTTACCGTCATGTGTCCCTGTGTTCTTTACCGAACAGTACACAGCTGTAGCACAGCTCGACACGAAAGGGTCAAAAGAAAAGACGGAGAGTTGTCATCAACAGTAAACAGTCAGTCCCCAGGTGGCAAATAATATCTGTCCCTGCTGAGTTTCTCCAACAATTTCTGTGTTTCTTTTTATTTCTGACACTCATTGGCTGAAGAAAGCTAATGAAATGCTGGCCTTTATATCTAGAGGACTGGAGAACAGGGACACAGAAGTTATGGTGCACTCGTAGAAAACCCTGGTTAGACCCCACTTGGAGCAGATCTGGGCATCACACCTTAGGAAGGATAGATTGACCTTAGACGGAGTACAGTGTAGGTTTACAAGAATGATACCTGGACTTCAGGGGTTAAGTCATGATGAGAGATTAGACAAATGAGGCCTGTTTTCTGTAAAATTTAGAAGGTTAAAGGGTGATCTGATCGAAGATACTAACAGGAAAAGACAGGGTGGATAAATAGAAACAATTTCCACTGGCTGGGGTTTCTAGAACTAGGGAGGGTGTAGTCTGAGAATTAGAGCCAGACTGTTCAGGAGAGATGTTAGGAGGCACTTCCACACACAAAGGGTGGGAGAGGTTTGGAACTGTCTTCCACAAACAACAGCGAATGCTGGATCAGTTGTTAGTTTTCAACGTCTGAGAGAGAATTCTTTTGTTGAGCTAATGTATTTAGGGAATAAAGGCCAAAGGCAGATAATATGGCAGAACAGGCTCAAGGAAATGAATGGCCTCCTCCTGATTTTTTTTGTCCGAATGTTCAATGTTGATAAATCAGGGAGACCCTGCAGTTACAGAGTAGCATTTTCACGGACTGGCGCAATTAAGGATTTGATACGTCCAAATGTTTTATTTTCATTCCCTCAGGAACCTCACCACCTTCTGGAAGAAACAATTCTCAAATTCCCTTCAACACCTCTTACCCTTCACCTTATAATGATGCCCCCCTTCCCGTGTCATTGACCCTTCGACTAAGGAGAACAGCTGCTTTAATCCACCCGTCCATGCCGTTCATAGCAGAGTCACGGAAACAGATCTTCGATCCAACTAGTCCATGCTTACCATGATCCCAGACTAAACTAGTCACACCTGCCTGTGTTTGGCCCATATCCCTCTAACCCTTTCCAATTCATGAATTGGAAACTCCAAATACACTCCAAAGTGTATTTTAAACACCATAATTGTACCCTCCACCACTTCCTCTGGAAGTTATTCCAAACACAAACTGCTCTCTGTGTAAAAATAAAATTTCCCCTCATGTCTTTTTTTAAATCTTTGTCCTCTCACCTTAAAAAGAGCCCTAGTTTTAAACTCTCCACCCTATGCAAAAGAAACCTGCTCCCACCTGCACCCCCCCCCCGCCTTTAGCATCTTATATCCCTCAATTAAATCTCCTCTCATTCTTTTAACCTCCACAGAAACTGCTCAATCTCTCTTCTATGACAAACCTGTCATCTTTGGAAATGATCGAGTGAATTTCCTTTGAACTGCCTCCAATATAACTACAACTGCCTTCAAGAAAAGAGACCAACATTGTACCAGTCTGTCCTGATAAGGCTAACCTTTTATTTTGGTAATCAATTCTTTGAATCACCTCTGAACTCTCTCCAATGCACCTACATCCCTTCTCATGTAAGGGGACTAAAGCTCTACACAGTACTCGGATGCAGAAACCCCAATGCCTTGTCCAGTTGAGAAGTCACACGACCCCAGGTTATAGTCCAGTGGGTTTATTTGAAATCACAAGGTTTCAGAGTACAGCCTCTTTGTCAGGTGAAGTGAGGGAGAAGCATGTAGACATGGATTTTATAAGCAGACAGATCAAAAAAAACATTCAAATTCTTTGAGTGGAGTCTTGAATAATCAGTCTCTTTAGGTGATCAAAAGCTTCAGATGCTATTATTAAGGTGTTAACAGCTGAATAACAAGCGAAGGGATGACCTATAATCCAACTAAATGAGGCAGAGAGATAATTACAAAAAATCAAAACTAAGGTGTTGCTGCAGATAAACTAAATGAACGGAATAACATGACCAGTGTAAGAGTCAAATGCCAAGGGTCTGGCCAAAGTAATATGTAATCTAAAACCGTACAAACTAATTCAGGTGGAGAGCTCATAATAATTTATCAAGGTGATGGTGTCAAAA
>JAHRHZ010000187.1:255844-291370 GCA_024137785.1 Ginglymostoma cirratum | reverse complement strand
AGGGAGTCAAGAACCAGGGGGTCACAGTCTAAAGGAGATGGGTAAGGACTGAGATGAGGAGAAATGTCTTCACCAAGAGAGTGAGGAGCATGTGGGATTCTTGCCACAGAAAGCAGTCAGGGCCAGAACATTGAATGGGGGTAGCAGGCTGGAAGGCTGAATAGCCGACTCCTGCTCTTACTTTCTAAGGTGTTTCCTGTGATCAGTCTGATAGGAATCAATAGTTAATGTTTTACAGCTCAGATGCAAGGTATAAATCTACCTGCACTTCCTGTGGCAATAGCTGTGGTCCATTTAGACTTGAAATGCAACATACCTTCTTCCCATTGGAGGAGAAACCAACACTGCAGTCTGAAAATAAAACAGAACAAGTTTAGAAGGAACTCTTTGGAGACATTTACGATTCAATTTGGACCCATTGAAGGCTGATCAACATTAAAGATGTAACTGAATCTTTTGAAAGCATAGCTGCGTTTTTATGTTGGTGCAACGCTTAATGAATTGTCCTCCTCAATCAACCCAGAAACTTCAGAAGATCGCAATTAGAAACCTCGCTCTGGCTAAAGCCTACAATTTGCATTCAGGTCAATTCGACAGAGGGTCATTTTTTAGGATGCAGGTCACTGCAACATCTTCAGTAGGCCACCTTAATCTTATCAGCTTTTGCTTCACTTGCCCTGTTGTTGTAGATGAAAAGACAGGAGTGAACCATACAGATGACATACATTTGGGTTTGAGCTGCTGCATGCTGATAGTTCCAGATAGCTCTGTTGGCGAGATGGCCATTTTTTGTAACACATTACATGCCAACCCTTGCCAACAGCATGGGTACAATTCCCACATCAGCTGAGGCTACCCTGAAGGATGTTCCTTCTGAACCTTTCCCCTCTCCTGAGGCATGGTGACTCTCAAAAAGTTAAAACACCACCCAGTTCCCCCTCACTCTTTCTCCCTCTCTCTCTCTCTCTTATGAAAGAGCAGGATGGTGGTCATTTGGTCAGAATGTGACCATTTACTGCTCATTCCCTTCAGACAAAGGCTAGAATGTGTTTGGATTTCATTGTACACAAGGCCAACTTCAGTTCAAATGTCCCTTGTGGGTGTTGACAGGTATCTGTGTGATAATGACAAGTTCATCTTTCTGAGCAATATGGTATGCGGTGCTTTTATTTTCTCTGTCATCTCAAATCAGCTGGTGGTAGCATTTAGCATATCCACCTTGAGTATTATGTGAGGAAAATGGAACTTGCTTTCTCTCTATCCATAGATGCTGCCAGGCCTGCCTCTGGAAATATCTGAATGTATTTCTGATGTCCAGCGTCCACAGTTCTTAGTTTTATGAGAAAATTATCTATGTCTGCCTCGGTTAAGTATAAAATGCATGTCCCACTGCTTTTATCACACAGAGAATGTATATACATGTGCACAACAGTAATTGGGAAGCGACCACCATCATAACACAGTCACCAACACACACAGTGATATATTTTTTCATTCATTCGCAAGATGAATGTGTCACTGGCCAGGCCAGCATTTATTGCCCACCCTAAATTGTCCACATTGCTGTGGGTCTGGAGTCACATGTATGCCTGACCAGGTAAGGATTGCAGCTTCCTTCCCTAAAAGGCATTAGTGAATTTGTTGGGCTTTTCCCCAACAATTGACAATGGTTTCATGGTCATTAAACTCTTAATTCCAGATATTTATTGAATTCAAATTCTGTGGGAGGAATCGAACCCAGGTCCCCAGAACATTACCAGGGTCTTTGGATTAACAGTCCAGTGATAATATCACTGGGCCATTCCCTTTCTGATTGGAATATACAGCCGGCCAGGCAGCGTCAGAGGAGCAGAAAAGCTGATGTTTCGTGTCTGGACCCTTCTTCATTTTCTGAAACGTCAGCTTTCCTGCTCCTCTGAAGCTGCCTGGCCTGCTGTGTTCATCCAGCTCCACACCTTGTTATCTCAGACTCCAGCATCGGCAGTTCCTACTATCCCTTTCTGATTGTTCACTGTGTTTGTTCGGAGTCACTGATAACATATAAATCATCTCCAAATTTTTACTCTATCTGCAGGAGAACAAAGGGTCAGAGCAGATCAGATCAGGCCTTGTTTCTGATTGGCTGGTTTACAGTCCATTCCTTCATAAATGCTGGAGATTTCTTTTGGCAGACCCTCTGTTCCCTCAAACTCCTGTCACTGCAAGCACTGTGGTATTTCTCTATTTGGAACTGGCCACACACAAAGACATTTCCACAGCAACTGGGATCGTGCTACTGTTGGAGCTGCAATGATCCTCTCTCTCTCTCTTAATCATAGCATTAAACAAACAAAATACTTACCAGACTCCGTTCTCTTCTTGGTGGTGACCACTGAATAAACTATATCTGCAGTGGTGTTTTCTACAAAGAAATAAAGTGCACATGAGAAACACACATCAATCAGAGAGCGCCATTATAATGGGCTAAATGACACGTGCATCATCAGTGCAAAGATTCATGGATAGATAATAAATTTGCGGGTTCGGGTTCGGGTTCTCGCAGATTTGATCGACTGATAGATGGATAGACGGATGTTTTAAGATAGAGATAGATCGGTTTTTGATTAGTAAGGGGGATCAAGGGTTACGGGAGAAGGCAGGGGAATGAGCTTGACAAACATATCAGCCTTGATCAAGTGGCACAGCTGACTTCATGGACAGAATGGCCTAATTCTGCTCCTATATGTTATGGTCCTATAGCCTTACCTGGATAAAAAGATGCATAGATAAATAAATATACATACAGATAATATCCTTGGTGATCATTAAGTTAGCTACGACCACTATAAAGACTGCTATAAAGGAAGCTTGCTTCCCTTCGTTATCATTTGCATGGACCACTTGTGTCTCTGAGGAACCAAGCCTTTGTACACAATCACTCATTGTAACCAACATCAGTTGGATTTCTCAATACCAGAGTACTGTGTCCTCAGTTTCTAACGTCACTTCAGATAAAATAAGCATTGGTGTGTCAGGCAAAACACCCTGAAGAAGGTCCAGTCACAAGGTATTAACAGCAAGAGCCGTCTGGAAAAGACACTGGTTGAAGATAGAGGTCAACAGCACAGAAGAAGGCCCATCAGCCCATTAGGTCTGTGCCGGTCAAAAGCAACCACTATTCTCTAATCCCTATTCTCTAATCACATTTCCCCAGCACCTGGCCTCATATTCCCCTCCAATCTATGCCCCCAAACCGCCGGTCATTTCCCCTTCTTGGAGGGATCAAAGTTTCTTCCTGTCTACCATATGTCTGCCCCTGATCATTTTTTACATCTCAAAGAAGCAGGAGTTGGCATCTTTGAGGGTGAAAGGGATTGAAGTGTCTGGGGAACAAAGCGGGGAACCGGGGATTGAGTTGGATGGTCAGCTGTGACTCAACTGAATGGGTGGGGCAATGGACAGGCTGAATGGCCTCCTAGTTTCTCTCAGAACCAGGGACTGAGTTAGTTGGTCAACCATGATCATAACGAATGGCAGTAGAGGATTGGAGGGCTGAATGGCCTACTCCTGTTTCCTAGCTTCTGTCCTCCCCTTCAGCCTCCACAGCTCCAAGGAAAACTGTCCCATTCTAGCCCATCTGACAGCTCGGACGTTTGTCCAGAATTCCTACCAGGTTATGGTGCACCGTCACTGTATGGGGCTGTTTAATCACACCGATTCAATGGCACTTACCAGCATTGTGTGCTGCTCTGATTACTGCATACTCCAGATTGCCGGCTGCTGCCCCTTCACCAGAAGCTCGGGATCTATTTCCAATAGAAACGAGAAGGGAAGGAAGTTGTCATTTCAAACACAATGCTTTCAACACCACGCTCAGCTTCAACAAAACAGCAAAGCTATCACGGAAAATACAAAGCACAGCAAGACCCTTATTCCTTGGTCCCATGTCCCTGGTTTCTATTTGAACATGAAGCTTTCTCACCCACAAGGAGCTGCCCAATTCCCCATCTGGTTTCCACAATTGTTGTTTGGGGAAGGGTATCTGCCAGGTAAGGTCTGGCCTCCATGTGATTCCAGAAGCTGGTTAACTATAACTGCCCTCTGGGGCAATTAGGGATGGGCAATAAATGCTGGCCCTGCCAGTGACACCCACATCCCTATGATTGAATAAAAGCCACCTGGGACCTTCCAGGTGTATGGTTTCCTGGTTTGTTAGACTCGTGCTAAAAGGATACGGTAATACTCAAGCTCCCCTCTTCGTACTCTTTGGCTCAGAGGAATCGGGATAACAATGTAAAATCTGCAGATTCATCCCCTTACCTCTGGGGCTGTGACACAGTTGAGGAATTACCTGCAGGGAGAGAGAGAACATTCTCAGCAAATTGTACAATAGCTTTGCACTGTTCCAGACAGGAGCGCCAAGACCTTATCTCAGGACGGTCTCCACCTGAACCAATCTGGAACCAGTGTTCTAGCGAAAAGGATAAATAGGGTGGTCACTAGGACTTTAAACTAATGGGTCGAGGGGAAGGGAAAGGGAAAACGACAGGAAGTATGATGGTAAATAAAAAGGTAAGCAGCAGGTTAGCATGTGTGCGGGAGGGTTTAAGTTCAAGGCAGACTATGAAAGAAGCAAAAAGGAAGGATAACTCAGGAGATATTACTAGAGATGTTGGAAATCATGAGGTTAAGAAAGCTAGCATAAAGGCACTTTACTTGAATGCTCGTAGCGTTCGTAACAAGGTTGATGCGTTAGCAGCACAAATCATCGCGAATGAATATGATTTGGTAGCCATTACGGAGACATGGTTACTGGATGTTCTTGGCCGGGAGTTAAACATCCAGAGGTACCAGACTATTCGGAAGGACAGACAGGAAGGTAAGGGAGGTGGTGGAGCTCTGATTTTCAAGGACGACATCAGGGTGGTGCTGAGAGATGATATAGGTTCTATGGAGAATGAGGTTGAATCGATTTGGGTGGAAATTAGAAATTCTAAGACGAAAAAGTCACTGATAGGCGTAGTCTATAGGCCACCAAATAATAACATCACATTGGGGTGGGCAATAAACAAAGAAATAACTAATGCCAGTAAAAATGGTAAGGCAATTATCATGGGGGATTTTAATCTACATGTAGATTAATCGAACCAGCTCAGTCAGGGTAGCCTTGAGGAGGAGTTCGTTGAGTGTATACATGATAGTTTTCTTGAAGTATGTAATGGAACCGACGAGGGAGCAAGCTATCCTTGATCTGGTCCTGCGTCATGAGACAGGAATAATTAATGACCTCATAGCTAGGGATCCTCTTGGAAGGAGTGATCACAGTATGGTTGAATTTAGAATACAGATGGAGAGTGTGAAGATAAAATCCAATACTAGGGTCCTGTGCTTAAACAAGGGGGACTACAATAGAATGAGGGAGGACTTGGCTAAAGTAGACTGGAAACAAAGATTTTGTGGTGGGACAGTTGACGAGCAGTGGAGGACATTCAAAGCAAATTTTCAAAGTGCTGAGCAAAAGTATATTCCAGTGAAAAGGATGGACTGTAAGAAAAGTGGTAATCTGCCATGGGTGTCTCAGGAAACAAGAGAGGCTGTCAAATTGAAACAGAAGGCATACAAAGTGGCCAAAAACAGCATGAAACTAGAAGATTGGGAGAACTTTAAAGGTCAACAGAAAGCCACAAAAAGAGCTATAAAGAGAAGTCAGACAGAACATGAGAAAAAACTAGCACAGAATATAAAGACAGATAGCAAATGTTTCTATAAATATATAAAACGAAAAAGAGTGGCTGAAGTAAACGTTGGCCCTTTAGACGACGAGAAAGGGAATCTAGTTATGGGATATGATGAAATGGCCGAGGCATTGAACAGGTATTTTGTATCAGTCTTCACAGTGGAGGACACTAATAACATGCCAGTAATTGACAAAGACATGAAGGTAGGTGAGGACCAGGAAACAATCATTATTACGGAAGAGGTAGTGTTGGGCAAGCTAATGGAGCTAAGGATTGATAAGTCTCCTGGCCCTGAGCGAATGCGTCCCAGGGTACTAAAAGAGATGGCGGGAGAAATAGCAGGTGCACTGGCGGTAATTTTCCAAAATTCGCTGGACTCTGGGGCTGTCCCAGCAGATTGGAAATCAGCAAATGTGACACCACTGTTTAAAAAGGGAGGTAGACAAAAGATGGGGAATTATAGACCGGTTAGCTTAACCTCTGTAGTGGTGAAGATGCTTGAGTCTATTATCAAGGAAGAAATAGCAAGTCATCTCAATAGAAATTGTACCATTGGGCAGACGCAGCATGGGTTTATGAAGGGCAGGTCATGCTTGACAAATCTTTTGGAATTCTATGAAGACATTACGAGCAAGGTGGACAAAGGGGACCCAGTGGATGTGGTGTACCTGGATTTCCAAAAGGCCTTCAACAAGGTGCCGCACAAGAGGCTGCTGCGTAAGATAAAGATGCATGGCATTAGGGGTAAAGTAGTAGCATGGATAGAGGATTGGTTGACTAACAGGAAGCAAAGAGTGGGGATAAATGAGTACTATTCTGGCTGGCAATCAGTGACTAGTGGTATCCCTCAGGGATCGGTGTTGGGACCGCAATTATTTACAATTTATATTGATGATTTGGAGTTGGGGACCATGTGTAGGGTGTCAAAGTTTGCAGATGACACTAAGATGAGTGGCAGATCAAAGTGTGCAGAGGACTGTGAAACCTTGCAGAGGAACATAGATATATTGAGTGAGTGGGCAAAGGTCTGGCAGATGGAATACAATGTAAATAAATGTGAAGTCATTCATTTTGGTAGGAGTAATAGTAAAAAGGATTATTACTTGAATGGCAAAAAGTTGCAGCATGCTGCTACGCAGAGGGACCTGGGTGTCCTTGCGCATGAATCACAGAAGGTTGGTCTGCAGGTCTCAAACAAGTAATTAGGAAGGCAAATGGAATTTTGTCCTTCATTGCTAAAGGGATTGAGTTTAAAAGCAGAGAGGTTATGTTGCAGCTGTACAAGGTGCTGGTGAGGCCACACCTGGAGTACTGTGTGCAGTTTAGGTCTCCTTACTTGAAAAAGGATATACTGGCACTGGAGGGGGTGCCGAGGAGGTTCACGAGGTTGATTCCGGAGTTGAGGGGGTTGGCTCACGAGGAGACACTGAGTAGATTGGGATTATATTCATTGGAATTCAGAAGATTGAGGGGATCTTATAGAAACATATAAAATTATGAAGGGCATAGATAAGATAGAAGTAGAGAGGCTGTTTCCACTGGCAGGTGAAGCTAGGACAAGAAGGCATAGCCTCAAGATTAGAGGGAGCAGATTTAGGACTGAATTGAGAAGGAACTTCTTCACCCAGAGGGTTGTTAATCTATGGAATTCCTTGCCCAGTGAAGTAGTTGATGCTACTTCAGTAAACGTTTTTAAAGCTAAGGTAGATTTTTTTTCAACAATAAAGGAATTAAGGGATACGGTGAGAGCGCGGGTAAGTGGATCTGAGTCCACAAAAAGATCAGCCATGATCTGATTGAACAGGGGAGCAGGCTCGAAGGGCCAGACGGCCTACTCCTGCTCCTAGTTCTTATGTTCTTAAGTTCTTATAAACAGAGAACAAACATATCAATAGGTGTGAATAGTCAAACCCATCTTAATGCACAATAATCAGCTGTGATAGGGCTCGGGTGAGGGTTAGCATCAGTGTGTGGGTGAGATCCAAGGTTCGGGTCAGGGCTTGGGTTAGGATTAGGTGTTCAAATTTAGGGTAAGGGTTGGGGTTAAGGATTAGTTTTGGTTTAG
The DNA here is from genome assembly GCA_024137785.1 of Ginglymostoma cirratum. Classification (NCBI taxonomy): domain Eukaryota; kingdom Metazoa; phylum Chordata; class Chondrichthyes; order Orectolobiformes; family Ginglymostomatidae; genus Ginglymostoma; species Ginglymostoma cirratum. The sequence continues at coordinate 283,588 of JAHRHZ010000187.1, read as the reverse complement.
GGTCAGCATTAGGGTTACGATGAGGATTAGGATTAGGGCTGTGGTTAGGTTTCGGGTTATGGCCTGAGACAGGGTTAGGGTTAGGGTTAGGGTTAAGGTTGGCTCAGGTTTAGAGTTAGGGTTAGTGTTCGGTTAAGGTTCCAGTTTAGGGTTAGTGTTAGTGTTAGTGTTCAGTTTAGGATTAGGTTTATGTTTAGGGTTGGTGTTATGGTTTAAGTTAGCATTTGGATCAGAGCCAAAGTTAGAAATAGTATTTGGGCTCGTTTTCGAATTGGGTTTTAGCTAAAGGTTAGGATTAGGATTAGGGAAACAGGGTGTCGAGGGGCTGAATGGCCTCCTCCTGTTCCTGGTTCACATGATCTGATGTCTCTCCTCTTCTCTGAGGTGCTCTGACACGGAGTGGGGATATTGGTCACATTTACCAGATCCAGGAGGCTAAATTTGAGAATGCTCTCCCTCCCTATTGTCAGGAACACGGCCTACCCCAGTTCCTGACCCATCACCTCCTTCCCCGGGTGCCCGCACCCTTACCTTGTTCAGCTGAAAGATTACATTGGGGCGGGGACGGCAGTGCCATGACGTGGGGACGGGGAACAAGTCCCATCCCCGTGGGACGTTACAGACCTGTGTCCCTCCTCCGGTGGATGAACCACGCCGACGCGATCAGGCCGGCGAACAGCAGAACTGGGACGAGCGGGGCCGCGATTTCCGTGGAATAACTCCGAGCTGAAATCCAACAACAATATCCGGCTCACGTTAACAAATTCACCGGGAAGTTTTACCACATCAGCCCTGTGTGAGGTACACGGTTCGCATTAGGCTGACCAACCCCTGCAGCTACGTAACTCCCTGCCACCATGGGGGTATGGAGAACGCGGAAGTATTCAGCCCTTTGAGCTCCCCACACCAATCCCACTTTCCTGCACTCGCCCCCACCCCCTCCAACTACAGCCTGGAACGTTATGGCACGTCGAATGCTCATCCGAGTTCTTTTTAAAGGCTGGGAAGTTCCCCACCTCAACTACCCTCCCAGGACTCCACCACCCTCTGGGTGAAACAATCCTCAAACCCTCTCGAAACCTTTCACTTTAAAATGATGCTGCCCTTGTTATTCACCCTTGGGTAAAGGTGAACAGCTGCTTCCTGTCACCCCTCCCCCACCGCCACCCCTATGCCACATAGACATACACACCTCTATCAGTTCCCCCTCAGCCTTCCCTGCTCCAAAGAAAACAGCCTGAGCTTATGGAGCCTCTCTTCATCGCTGAAATGCACCACCCCAGGGCAACATCCTGGTGAATCTCCTCTGCACGCCCCTCTCCATAAGACTTACACTTCCAGGTTTCTATTGCGCTCAAATTCCACCATCGGGTATGAGCGGGATTTGGACTGGGATCCCGGGAACATGACCAAGGTAGTTGGATTAATAACCTCTCGATCATACCACCCGGCCGTCACCTTCCCAAGTGAGATGGTTAATTGTTTCTGACCGGCACACTCTGGATGGAGCGAATGACCTTTCCCTGTGCTCTGTCTGTCTATGTTTGATCTGACTGTCACTGTTACCTCGCAGCGTGAATTCGATACAGTCGCTGGTCACGTTAAAAATGGTGCCGTTGGTTCCGTTGTTGATCGCTGCACAGTGATACCTCCCGACATTGTCTCTCCGGAATGAATGAAGAACCAGCTCACCACCATCGGCAGTCACATGGGAGCCTCCACTGCCGTTTCTTAGCGGCACGTTGTCACGGTACCAAATGAACTGGGGCTCAGTACCTTCCCTCACCAGGCACCGGAGAACAAGGCGGTCCCCGGGCTGTATCTCAGTCCCGTTGGTGCGGGATATCAGCACAACATCTGTGACAGGAACTGAGGAGAAAACTCACCGAGTTCAAATTACATGGAGTTGCCCATCGATTAAGACGATCAGTGGGGACCAGTTTAATGCAAATAACTTAAAAGCCTTAAGCAGTTCGATGGAGTCAAAAAGCTAACGCAGAGTTTAATTCCACTCCAGCTACCAACACCTGGGCGGGGGGCGGGTTACCACAGACAGAGAATCTAACCACTGTCCCTTTATGTTCAATGTTGTTGCCATCACTGAATCCCCCAATATCAACATCCTGGGGAGTTACCATTGAAAGAGTCATTGAGTCATACGTCGTAGAAAAGGCCCTTCGGCCCATTGAGTCGGCACCGACAATAACTGCCACTAACCAAAGGCACGCGAATCCCATCTCCTGCACGTGTCCCTTATCCTTGAATGTTATGTCAAGTGCTCATCCAAGTATATTTTAGAGGTTGTAAGCTTTCTGCCCTCCATTACCTTCCCAGGCATTGCATTCCTGATTTGCAACACCCTGTGAATGGAAAAGACATTTTTCTCAAATTCCCACTGAATCTCCTGCCCCTTACGTAAAACTATGCCCCTTGTGATTGACCCCTCAAGACAGAAACACTTTCACTCTTTTCACCCTGTCCAAACCCCTCATCATCATAAACAGCTCAAATATGTCCCTCCTCAGTCTTCTCTGCTCAAAAGAAAACAATCCAAGCCGATCTCAACCCCTCTTACAGCTCAATAACTCCAATCCAGGAAGCAACCTGGCAAACCTCCTCTGGCGTTACCACATCCTTCCTGTAATGAGGTGACCAGAAATGCACACAGTACTCCAGAAAGTAACCATCGGTCCTTGATCGTTCAATGGTGTTATCATCACTGAATTCCCCCGCTATCAACATCCTGGAGTTTATCATTGACCAGAAACTAAACTGGATTGTAGCCAAATAAATACTGTGGTACAGGAGCAAGACAGAGGCTGGCAATCCTGCAGTCAATAATTCACACCCTACCTTCCTAAACCCTGTCCCCCATCGACAACACACAAGTCAGGAGTGTGATGAAATACTCCCACTTGCCTGGACACTCAAGCAACTTGACACCACCCGGGACAAAGCAGCCTGATTGATTGGCACCAGATCCACAAGCATCCCTCCCTCCATCACCGATGCTCAGGAGCAGCAGTGTGTACCATCTACAAAATGCACTGCAGACATTCAACAAAGATTCTCCAGATAGCACCTTCCAAACTCACATCCACTTCCATATAGAAGGAAAAGGGCAGCAGGTACATGGGAACACCATCTCCTGCAAGTTACCCCCTGAACCACACACCATCCTGACTTGGAAATACGTCAGCCATTCCTTCAGTGTGACTTGGTCAAATTCCTGGAATTCCCTCCTTAAGGACACTGTGGGTCTACCTACAACTCATGGACTGCAGAGGTTCAAGAAGGCAGCTCACCACTAGCTTCTCAACAGGGCATCTAGGGACAGGGACAATAAATGCTGGGCCGAGCCCACGTCCCACAAGTGAATAAATAACTCTCAATGTTGTCGGCATGTCTCTCATCATTCACCAAACATTGCACCCTGTTTGTTGTATGTAATTTAAGTTCAGTTCGTACTTAGAATCAGGAAGTGAGAAACAATCTCAGTCATGGTGAAACTGGATGGCTCTTGAAATCCTGCTGAACAGAGACAAAAGGGTGTCGTTGGGAGAAAGAAATCAGCCATCCTTCCCAAGCCTGGAACTCCATGTGACTGCAAACCAAAAGTGAAGGGAATTGTGTCTAGTTGCCCTCTGAAAGGGCTAAGCAAATCACTCCCTTCTCAGAATTTTTTTTGACAGTATTCTTACTAAATTGCAATTCAATAAACAAACACTCAAATACACCCCACCCATGCTGATAATCATCGACACTTGACCAGTCACCTCCTTTTACTCTCTAAACGCCTGGTGTTCTGTCCACAATCAACACTTTGTTCATTAATGTAACACTCTTTGATATTTTGGTCAGAAGACCGGGAGAGATTGGGACAGGAGCTGGTTCTCCAGTGAAATATCCAAACAAATATTCAGGGGGTGGGAAAGACTTTTGGAAATGACAGGGAGGGAGACGGTGTGGGTGATGTAGCTCTGTGTGAGATGGAATATGTATGACAGCAATAAGCGTGATCTAGAATCAGATAGTGTAGAATCTATTCTGGGCAGAGTGAAGGCTATATTGGCTGGAATTTAGAAGAATGATGGGAGGCATGGATCCTCATAAAAACCATACAAATTCTAACAGGTGTAGATAGGGTAAACAGAGGAAGGATGTTCTTGATGAACAGTGTGGGGATTCCAGAACCAGGGAGTCACAGCCTAAAGGCAACTGGGTAGGATTGAGATGGGGAGAAATGGCTTCATCCAGAGAATGGGAAGTCTGTGGAATTCTCTGTCACGGAAAGCAGTCAGGGCCAGAACACTGAATGTTATTCAGAAATAAGTTGGATAGAGTTCTTAAGGGCAAAATGGAGAAAGCAGTGAACAAGGGACTGAGTTGGATGATCAGCCACAATCCCAATGATTGGGCAGGGCAGGCTGGAAGGGCCAAATGGCCAACTCCAGTTCCTATTTTCTATGGTTCTATGTTAACAGGATGTAGTGTTGGATGATCTGCCATGGTCATGTTGAATGACTAAGCAGACTTGAAGCGCTGAATGCTCCTATATTCTAATTTCTAAAGTTTCGACTAAGCTTTAAGAAATGGAATGAACTCCTCGACTTTATTTACCCAGTTCCATTTTCCATCTCTATGGTGTTTAATTCAGATAAATGAGAGGTGTTACATTTTGATAAGGCTGACCTGGGCAGGACTTTGATAGTTAATGATAGTGCCCTGGGGTGTGGTATTGAACCTCGAGACTTAGGGATTTAGATACATAGTTCCTTGAAAGTGGAGTTGCAGATAGACAGGGTGTTAAAAACAACGTTAGACATGCTTGCCTTCATTGGTCAGAGCATTGAGTATAGGAGTTGGGACGTCATATTACGGCTGTACAGGACATTGATGAGGCCATACTTAGAGTACTGTGTACAAGTCAGTTTGCCCTGCTACAATTCAACTGCAAAGGGGGCAAAAACATTTACAAGGATGTTACCGAGACTGGAAGTTTTGAGTTATAACAAAAGGATGGATAGGCTGGGACTTCTCTCTCCTGGGGTATAGGAGGTTGAGGGGTAACCTCATGGAGATTTATAAAATCATGAGGGGAATAGATAAGGTGAACAAAGTCAAAGTCTATTCCTTGGGTAGGGAGTCTAATACTGGAGGGCATAGGTTTAAGGTCAGAGGGAAAAGGACCCAAGGGGAAATATTTTCACATCGAGGCTGGTTCGTGTATGGAACAATCTGACAGAGGAAATGGTGGAAATGGGTGCACTGGCAACATTTAAAAGACATTTGGACAGGGAGACAGATTGGAAAGGTTTAGAGGTACGTGAACCAAACACGGGGAAATGGGACTAGTTCAGTTTGAGAAACCTGGTCAGCATGGGCATGTTGGGCCAACAGGCTTGTTTCCATGCTGAATACCTCTATGACTCTAATATCCAAGGCTGCATCATGTTAGTCAAAACTGTGATCTTCAAGGATGAGGCACCAACTTTGAGCTGATCCCACCAGCAGCAGTTCTCGAGGGGATGGTTCAGTTACTCTTTGGGAGAGAGTCCTTGTAAACTCACCTATCACTGTGATCTCTATGTCTTCACTGTGCAGAGGGCCTGTCACCTCATTTCTCACCGAGCAATGGTACATCCCTTTGTCCCTGCTGCTGATGGCTTCAATGTTGTAAACAAGCTTGGTACTGTTGGAAAGTTCCCAGTACAGTTTCATGCTTGAGCCCTTGTAGAATTGGTAATAAATCGGCAGGGAACCATTGGAGACTGAACAGATTAAAAATCCTGCATCTCCTTTGATTAGCTTCTTTCTGGGTTGAATTATTAGTTCTGGTTTTGACACTGGAATTCCTGCAAATATAGACAAATGTTAGGTCCCTTCATTTGGCAGACTTAACTGTAAAGTCAACTATGAACCACATCATAGCCACATCCATTCCCATGTCCTTTTTTTCTATTCTTTCATTAGATGCGCATGTCACTGGGTAGTCCAGCATTTATCACCTGTCCCTAACAGCACAGGCAGCAGTTGGAGGTTGTGGGGATCGAGTCACATCGATTCTCAGTTCAAGTTCCACCATCTGCCACAGCGAGATTCAAACATAGAACATGATCTCAGTCTCTGAATTCTTAGAACGTAGTACAGTACAGCACAAGAACATGTCTTTGGCCCACCATGTCTGTGCCTGACCAAGATGCCATTCTATACTAATCCCATCTGCCTGCACGTGGTTGCTATCTCTCTATTCCCTACTAGTTCCTGTGTCTGTCTCAATGCCCCTTAAACATTGTACTCATAAATGCTTCTACCATCTCCCCTGGTAGCATGTGTCAGGCACCTATCACTCTTTGTGTAAAAACCTTTCCTCATACATCTCCTCTAAACATTCCCTCTCTCACCTTAAAATTATGTCCCCCACCGCTAAGAACAGACATTTCAACCCTGGGAGAAAGATTCAGACTATCCACCCTGCCTGTACCTCTCAGAATTCTATTTAGGTCGATCAGATCATCCCTCAGCCTCCGATGCTTTAGTGAAAACAATCCAAGTATGTCCAACCTCTCCTCATACCTAATACTGTCCAAACCAGGCACCATCCTGGTAAACCTCTTTTACACCCTCTCCAAAGCCTCCACATCCTTCCTATAACGTGGGGACCAGAACTGCATACAATACTCCAAATGTGGCAGAACTAAAGTCTCATGCAGCTGCAGCATGACTTGCCAGCTTTTATACTCAATGCCCCAACCAATTGAGGCAAACATGCCATATGCCTTCTTTACTACCTTATCTCTCATGTTGCCACTTTCAGGGAGCTATGGAATTGCACCCTAAGATCTCTTTGTATATCAATATTCCTAAGGGTCCTGCCATTTACTGTACACTTTCCTTTAGCAGTTATCCACCCAAAAATACATCACCTCACATTAGTCCAGATTAAACTTCATCTGCCATTTCTCCACCCAAATGTCCAGCTGATCTATATTCTTCGATAACCTTCCTCACTATCCACAACACCACCCATTTTCATGTCATCTGCAAACTTATTGATCAGACCACTTGCATTGTCATCCACAACATTTACAATAGAGATCCCAGCGCTGATCTTTGCTTAACACGTACAGTCCTGTGTTCCCCTGTTCACTTTTTCAGCAATTACTTTGATCTGAAGAAATTAATCTTCTGGAAATATAATGTTTCCTAAAGCAACTTAAGATATCAAATCCAGTTTGGTCCTCATCTAACACAAGATCCAATCGAGTAGTATGGCAGATGAGATGGGCTGAATGGTCTAATTCTGGTCCTCTCTCGTCTGGACGTCTCCAAAATTCTTGTTTTAAAAGAAGCAAAAGAGCTCAGCTCCCTCATATCTTCCATTTGAGAGGAGGTTCCAAAAATATGCCCTTCCATGATGATGGAAGAGCCCAGAACATCAGTGTAGAAGATCAGTTTGAAACATTCACAACAAGTGGTGAATAACATTCACAACACTCAAATGGTGGGAAATGACCATATCCAATGAGACAGATTTGAAACACTGCCCTGTGATATTCAATTGTATTACCATCACCGAATCTGCCCATTCTCAACATCCTGGCGAGGGAGGATCTGGGGACATGGGCTACCATCAACAGAGAATCTAATTAGTGCCTCTTTACTTTCAATGGCATTACCAACACTGATTCCGTGCCTCCCCGCCCCCAACTGTTAACATCCTCGGGGTTATCATTGACCAGAACTTGAACTGCAGTGAGTAACTCACCTCCTCACTCCCCCACAACCTGCCCACCATTGACAAGGCACATATCAGGACGATGTTGGATTATTCCCCACTTGCCTGGGTAGGTGCTCCAACAACACTTGAGAAGCTCAACACCATTCAGGGACAAAGCAGGCCCTGCTTGATTGGCATATCCACAAGCACCCACTCCCTCCAGCCCCAATGCTCATTAGCAGCAGTGTGTACTGTCTACAAGATGCAATACAGAAATTCACCAAAGATCCTCAGACAGCACCTTCCAAAATCATGTCCACTTCCACCTCGAAGGACAAGGGCAGCAGACACATGGGAACACCATCCCTTGTAAGTTCCCCTCTGAGCCACTCACCATCCTGACTTGGAAATATGGATGCACCCCTCCTGTTTTGATGGGATAACATTCAGAAATTTATTATTTAAGAGCACTGTGGGGTTAACTACTGTAAATGGATGGCAGTGGTTCAAGAAGGGAACTCCATCCAAAACCTTCTTAAGGGGACAACTAAGGACAGGCAACAAATGCTGGCGCAGACAGAGATGCCCACATCCCTCAAATGGATAAAAATGAACATGCCCATTGATCTCTCTGCCTCCAAATTCTGTGCCTGTTATGTTTTTCTTCACCACCTAACAAAGGGGCTATGCTCAGAAAGCTTGCGATTTCAAATAAACCTGTTCGACTACAACCAGGTGTCATGTGATTTCTGACCTTGCCCATCCCAGTCTAACACCAGCACCTCCACAAGAAGGAGCTGGATCGAGTTTTTAGGGGCAAATGCAGGGAATCAGGAGACCGAGCTGGATGATCAGCCATGATCCCATTGAACTGATGGAGCAGGCTGGAAGGGCCAAATGGCCTGCTACTATATATGTATTTCCATAATTTTCTGCGGCAGTGAATCTCACAGACTTCCCACTCTCTGGGTGAAGACATTTCTCCTCATCTCAGTCCTAAATGGTCAACCCATTACCCTGTGCTGTTTGGCTCCAGGTCTCCAATATATGGTTGTGAGGTGCATGAGTGATTATAATTTGTCTCTATTCGGAATCTTTAACAGATAAAAAAAGGAAAGGATAATAAACGGTACTCACCCCTGATGGACAAATGGAGCTGATTACTGTGTTTCCGCACCTCACTGCCCGTGACTTCGCAATGGTAAGTACCCGAGTCGGCCGGACGAGCTGACTCAGAGATGTATTCGCTGTGATCGGACGGAGACTGGAGAGGGATCCCATTTCTGTAAAAGCCGTACAGCAAGGAACCTTCGGAGAGATTCTCTTCAACCAAGCACTTCAGTTCAAACCATTGGCCATCAACTAGCTGTCCCTCAGGATACACGGTAAACTTAGGGACAGCGAACGCCTCTGGAAAGCGGAAGGACATGTTTCTGTTTCAGCTGTCGAGTGTCTGAGCTTGGGAAAGCTCAGTGATCAGAATGAGGGCAAGGAAATCCTGAGATAGGGTCAGTGCAGGAGACTCCTAACTATTATTCAAGGTAAACCGGAAGGTTCGCATTGTGTCAGCTCAAGGTCAGATTTGGTGACTGTCGCGATTTCATTTGGAATGAATTAGTGGAACCACAGCAAGGTATTGTCTGTCGTACTGGAATCCACATTAACAGAGCGATGCGATAGCACTGGGAGAGAGTGCAGTGGGAGATTTACCAGGGTACTTGGGAGCTGGAGAGTTTCAGTGATGGAGAGAGATGGGATAGACTGGAGTTGTTTCCCTTACAGCCGAGGAGATTGTGAGAGGGAGATATGGTTGAGATGGATAAAATGATGAGGGGCATAGATAGGGTAGACAGGAAGAATCTTTTCCCCTTGGTGGAGGGATAAATGACCGGGGGGCAGGGGAACATAGATTAAAGGTAACGGGGAGGAGGTTGAGAGGGGATGTGAGGAAAAGCATTTTCACTCAGACAGTGATGGAGAATCTGGAACTCACTTCCTATAAGGGCGGGAGAGGCAGAAACCCTCATTATATCAATGCAACTAGCATCATAGAATCGTAGGAGTATAGGAGGTTGAGGGGTGACATTTTCGAGGTTTATAAAATCATGAGGAGCTTACATAAGGTGAATAGCCAATATCCCAGGGTAGGGGATTCCAAAACAAGAGGGTATAGGTTTAAGGTGAGCAGGGAAAAGATTTAAAAAGGACCCAAGGTGCAACTTTTTCACACAGAAAGTGGTGCATGTATGGAACAAGCTGTCAGAGGAAGTGGGAGAGGTAAGTACAATTACAACATTTGGACAGGTACAGAGAAGGAAAGGACTAGATCTTTATGGGCCAAATACAGGCTTGTGGGCCAAGATCAGTTTAGGAAACCTGGTGGCATCCATGAGTTGGACTGTAGGTCCATATAACTTGATGACTCTATAAAGCTACTTGTTGATTTGGTTATTGACTTACTTCTCGAGAAGCAGAATGGACACATGTGGACACATTTTAATGGGTGGAAACATTGCAACAATAAGGTTATTACCTCTAACATCTCACCTTCCACATAGAAACATAAAGTTATGGATTGCATGCTTTCGGCTCATCATGTCATTACTGCATGCACACGGCAGCCTACTTGTGGTTACCTTGTCTTACTCTTGCATGGAGATTTCTGGCCAGGTCAACACTTATTGCCCATCCCATAATTGCCCAATTGGCACTTAAGGGTCAATCATATTGCTGTGGCAGCTGGAGTCACATAGAGGCCAGTCACTGTCAGGACAGCAGATATCCTTCCCAAGAGGAAATTGGTGACCAAGATGTGGTTTTGGCCGGTTATCGTTTGCCTTTTAATTCCACGTTATTATTGAATTCAAACTTCAGTATCTACCATGGTTGGATTTGACCCCAGATCCCAAGAACAGTCCCTGAGTCTCTGGATTAATAGCCCATTGACAACACCGCAAGACCATCATGTTTCTGGTGTGTGGTTTGAGTCTGCAGCCACATGATGTCTAATATGCAACGTTCTCCTTTCTTACGAAGATTTCCATTGTGTCTTTGTCCATAAAGCACTGAGGATTTGTCTTTATTACCTGAACCATAAAATTAAAATTCTTCCTATGTCCTTTGCTACACTAGTCAATCCACCTTGAACAGTCTGAATCACTTCCTCTCCTCAAATGAGGACAGATTCCCCTCCTTTGTCCTCAGCCCTTACTCCTCATGGTGTAAAATACCAGCCTCAAATCCCCTCTTGGCCTTTGCCTCGGCTAAAAACATTTTTTTGAATTTCCCCAACAGATCAATGTAACTCCAGACAGGGTCTTTAGAACCTTCTCAGCACCTCCTCAATTGCCTTTGCACATTTCTCAAAAATTGCAAGGTGTGAGAGAGAGGGGGACTGTGATTGCATTATGAAAAGATCATGTTATTAAACTGGAAACAGGGTCACTGGTCACAGCTATGAGGAAAGGAGTTGGGATGTCATGTTACAGCTGTAGAAAACATTGGTGAGGCCACATTTGGAGTATTGCACACAATTCTGTTTGCCCTGCTATAGGAAGGATGTTATTAAACTTTAAATGGTGCAGAAAAGATTTACAAGGATGTTACTGAGACCAGAAAGCTCAAGTTATCCGGTGAAGCTTGACAGGCTGGGAATTATTTTTTCCCCTGCAGCACTGAAGGCTGAGGAGTTACCTTATAGAGGTTTGTAAAATCATGAATGGCATAGATAAAGTGAATAGCCAAGGTCTTTTCTGCAGGATAGGCAAGTTCAAAATTAGAGAGCACAAGTGTAGGGTGAAAGGAGGAAGATTTCAAAAGGATCCAAGATGCAATTTTTTTCACACAGAAGGTGGCACATATAAGAAACGAGCTTCCAGAGGAAGTGGTAAAGGAAAACATGGAAACATAGAAAATGGGTGCTGAAGCAGGCGATTCGGCCCTTCGAGCCCCTGCACTACCATTCAATATGGTCACATCTGATCATGCAATCTCAGTATCCCATTGCTGCCCTCTCCCCAAATCTCTTGATCCCTTTAGCTGCATGGGCCACTCCCAGCTCCCTCTTAAATATTTCCAATGAACTGGCCCATAGAGCTTTCTGTGGGAGAGAATTCCACAGGTTCACAATTCTCTGAATGAAGAAACTCTTCCTCATCTCAGCCATGAATGGCTTGCCCTTTAATTCTTAGACTGTGACCTTTACCTCTGGACTTCCCCAAAATTGGGAACATTTTTCCTGCATCTAACCTGTCCTGTCCCATCCCATCCAGATTTTATATGTTTCTATGAGATCCCCCCTCATTCCTTTAACTTCCAGCAAATACAAGCCCAATTGATCCAGTCTTTCCTCATATGTCAGTCCTTTCATCCCGGAAATCAGTCTGGTGAACCTTCACTGGACTCCCTTAATAGCAAGAATGTCCTTCCTCAGACCAAATATACACAAAATACTCAAGGTGTGGCCTCACCAAGGCCCTGTACAACTGCAGCAAGGCATCCTTAGAATTACAACATCTAAAAGGTATTTGGACAGGAATATGAACAGGAATGGATTAGAGGGATATGGGCCAAACACAGACAAGTAAAACTTGTTCAGTTTAGGAAACCTGATCAGCATAGAGAATTTGGGCTGAAGGGTCTGTTTCCATGCTGTATGATTCTATGACTACATTTGGCAATGGTATATCACAACCATTGACATGAACTATGTCAAGCGATTGTAACTTCCCCAGATTCCACAAGAGACTAAGGCATGTCTTATGAGGAGAGATTGAGTAGGTTGGTCACAGCTTATAAGGATGAGAAGAGATTGTGTGGCTGTTTGGTGATTAGCTCAGTTGGCTGGACAACTGGTCTGTGATGCAGAGCAATGCCAACAGTGTGCGTTCAATTCCCTCACTGGCCCAGATTATCATGAGAACTCTGCATCTCAACTCTCCTCTCTCTTGAGGCGTGATGACCCTCAGATTAAACAACCACCCAGCCCCCTCTCTCGCGAATGAGACAGTGGGACTGTGGTGACTTTACTTCCGTTCATAAAACGCTAAAGGAAAGATTGACAAAGCGTCATCATTATGACACTAAAGTCGGTGGAGTGGTGGACAGTTTGGAAGAATGTTGCAGGTTGAAGGGAGACTTGGATAAACTGCAGAATTTGGCTGAAAGGTGGCAAATGGAGTTCAATGCAGATAAATGTGAGGTGATGCACTTTGGGAAGAATAATAGGAAGGCAGAATACTGGGTCAATGGAAAGATTCTCGGTAATGTGGATGTGCAGAGGGATCTTGGTGTCCAGGTACATAGATTCCTGAAAGTTGCCACCCAGGTTGATAGTTAAGAAGGCATATGGTGTGTTAGGTTTCATTGGTAGAGGGATTAAGTTCCGGAGCCGTGATGTCATGCTGCAACTGTACAAAACGCTAGTGCGGCCTCACTTGGAATATTGCGTACAGTTCTGGTCGCCCCATTACAGGAAGGATGTGGTAGCATTGGAAAAGGTGCAGAGGAGATTTACCAGGATGTTGCCTGGTCTGGAACGAAGGTCTTATGAGGAAAGGCTGAGGGACTTGGGTCTGTTCTCATTGGAGAGAAGAAGGCTAAGAGGGGATTTAATAGAGACCTACAAAATGACCAGAGGATTAGATAGGGTGGACAGTGAGAGTCTTTTTCCTAGGATGATGACATCGGCCAGTACGAGGGGGCATTGCTGCAAATTGAGGGGTGATAGATTTAAGACAGATGTCAGAGGCAGGTTCTTTACTCAGAGAGTGGTAAGGGCGTGGAATGCCCTGCCTGCCAATGTAGTTAACTCAGCCACATTAGGGGCATTTAAACAGTCCTTGGATAAGCATATGGATGATGATGGGATAGTGTAGGGGGATGGGCTTAGATTAGTTCACAGGTCGGCGCAACATCGAGGGCCGAAGGGCCTGTTCTGCGCTGTATTGTTCTATGTTCTATGTTCTATTGTCATCATCATCATAGCATCATAGCATCATAGCATCCCTACAGTGTGGAAACAGGCCCTTGGGCCCAACAAGTCCATACCAATCCTCACAGCATCCCACCTAGGCCCATCCTCCTAATTTACATATCCCTGAACACTATGGGCAATTTAGCCTAGCCTATTCACCTAGCCTGCACATCTTCGGACTGTGGGAGGAAACCGGAGCACCCAGAGCAAACCCATGCAGACATGGGGATAATGTGCAAAATCCACACAGACAGTCGCCTGAGGGTGGATTTGAACCCTGGTCCCTGGCGCTGTGAGGCAGCAGTGCTAAGATTCCTCATGTGGGGCAATCTAGCTCGAGAGGTCATTGTTTCAGGGGAAGGGGTGGGCAGACTGAAAACAGACATGAGGAGAAATGACTTCTCACGGGGAGCAGGGTGAGATGGTGATGAATAGAGCGTGAATAAGTTCAGGCTCTTTTCTCTGGAGCAGAGAAGGTTGAGGCGGAACCTAATAGAGGTGTACAAGATTATGAGCGGCATGGACAGGGGGATAGGAAACAATTGTTTCCCTTTGTTAAAGGGCCAATAATGCGGGTGGCATCATTTTAAAGTGAAAGGGAGGAGGTTTAGTGGGAGATTTGAGGATTGTTTCATCCAGAGGGTAGCAGGGGTCTGGAATACACTGCTTAGATGTGTAGTTGAGGCAGGAAAGCTCCCAACATTTCGAAGGTACTTGAATGAGCACTGAAAACATTCAAGTTTGTGGAGCCTAGTGCTAGTAAAATAGGAACAATGTCACTTTGGCAGAATAGACATGATGAGCCCAAGAGCCTCCTCTGTACTGTATAATCCAGAATGTCTCCAGTGTTTAAGTTAGCAATCAAGATAAATGTGCATGTTGTCTGCCACAGATTGGAACATCAGGTACGTACCTCGAACCTGAACATCAACATTTTGTGATTCTGACCCATCAATTTCGCAATTGTACAATCCACTGGAGTTGGTGCTGTTTACTCGGAAGTGATACGAAGATTCACGTGCTGTGGACTTCACTAAACGGATCTTCTTGCCATTTCTATGAAAGGTAAAGTCCTTCTCCCGCCAATAATTGTATTTGTGCCGACAATTCAATTTCAGTATCTCTCCTTCCAAAGGTGAAACTGGGATAACATGGAAAGCCACATTTCTATCTAAATCAAAAGCAAAGGTGCGTCATTACAGCTTACCATAGGCTTTCGTTACATTGGAATCTGCTCCTGAAACATCCGTGACCACTTACAGTTAGTCTCCCGAATAGATTTTTAAGTATCAGTTTGGCCAACCTATTCCCAGTATTTTATACAATTCAGTCCGGACAACTACTGTCAGTTTTCAATTTACTTGGAATGTTAAATACAGTTTCGGTCCCCTGGCCTGAGGAGGAATCACTAGGCCATAAGAAATAGGAACAGGAGTATGCTATTGAGTCCCCTCTGCCTTTCAATGACATAAAACCTCAAGACACAGGATCACAATTAGACCATTCAGCCTATTGAGTCTGCTCCTCCATTCAATGGGATCACGGCTGATCTGATCATTGTCAACTCCACTTTCTTGCCTCTTTCTCATCCATAACCCTTGATTCCCCTTCCTGATTAAAAATCTCTCTATCTCAGCCTTGAATATACTCACCGACCCAGCTTCAACAGCCCTCTGCAACACAGAATCCCACCCATTCACCCCCTTCAGGGAAAAGAAATTGTCCTCATCTCCATCTTCTGTGGGCGACCCCCACCCCACCCCGCTTACTCTGAGAAAATGTCCCTCTGGTCCTAGACTCTCCCACACAAGGGGAACAACCTCTCTCCACATCTCCCCTGTCAAGTCCGTCTAAGAATCTTCAATAAGGTCACCTCTCATTTTTCTAAACTCCAATGAGTATAGGCCTGACCTACTCAACCTCTCCTCATAAGAAATGACTAACTCCCAGTTGTGGTGCCTAACCTTATGTAAGTTACAGAGTGAACAAAACTGAAGCTTCAGCGATAAATCATGTTGAAAATGTGTATTTGCCTAAAAATTGGTTTGGAGGTCAAGAAAATATTGTGCGCAGTTGTGGTTGCCACACTACTAGAAGGAAGTACAGGCTTTAGATAGGGTACAGAAACAGATATCCAGGCTATGCTTGGTTCCAAGGGTATTAGCGATGAGGAGAGATTGGACAAACTCAGTTTGTTCTCACTTGAATGTCAAAAGTAAAGAGGCGACCTGATGGAAGTTTACAAAATGATGAGAGGAATGGATAGTGAGATGCTTTCTTCCAGGGTAGGAGTGTCAATTACTTGGGAACACAGGTGTAAGATAAAAAGAGGACAGCTTAAAGGAGATATGAGAGTCAAATTTTTTACACAGAGGGTGGTGAGTGCTTGGAATGTGCTGCCAGAGGAGGTGATGGAGACAGATAGAATAGCAATGTTTAAGAGGCATCTTGAAAGATGTATGAATAGGCGAGGGATAGAGGGATATGGATTCCCTAGAGGCAAAAGGGTTTCAGTTTAGAAAGGCATCAAATGTCAGCACAATGTTGGTGGGCTGAAGGGCCTGTTCCTGTGCTTCGTTGTACTTTGTTCTTTGAATGCTGTGCATTCCACTTCCACTTGGAGATTTCTATACAAATGAGAGTCAAAGTTCACTTACCGGTGATGACAACTTCAACAGTTCCACTCATTTGTTGCGGGTTGTATACCACACAGTGATAAGACCCACCAGTTTCACGAGTTGTGCGTATTGCATAAACATTATTCTGTGTGTAAGCAAAATGTTGTCCATTTTTGTACCAAGAAACTTGTCCTTTTTTTGTCCCACATTGCAATCTTAAAGTTTGTCCTTCTTTCACAAACCCACTTCTGGGATATACATCAAGCACGGGCCTGCCAAAAGCTGAAGAAAGAGACAGAAGCAGGAAGGTTGAGGGTCCAGTCATTGTATCTTGTTGACCTCTCACCGCTGTAAACACAATGTACAGTTTGGCCTCAGTATCCCAGCGTACAGAGTTCAAGTGTGAGTTGGCTACTGAACAAATGATACAGTCAATACAAAAGTATCTGAACTTGATGAACTTTGGTGTCAACTAATCCTGGATTGTTTGACATGTCATCTCTGTGACGTCAATCAATTAGCCAGTTTCATTTTTTTTCTCTCTCAAAGGGCCAATGACTGACAGGCAACAGTAGATCTACTGTTCAGAAGAGTTAACTGCACCAATTATGGTTAGCCTTATTAGAGTCAGCTCGATTACAATTGATTTCAATAATACTCAGCATTTTGAACAAATCTCAACTCAACCTGCGGACCTCAAAGGAGAAAACTGTCTATTTTTTTTTGCTGTGCTCTCCAGAAGACCTCCTTCCACTGCACACGAAGTCTCACTCAATTTACCAAGCAATGGTCTACTGCAAATCAAGAGAATCTACAGCTTGCCCCTCGATTTAAGTTTTGCTAATGACACTGAATCCCCCACTCTAAACATCCTGGAGATTACTTTGGACCAGGAGCTCAAACTGGACTTGCCATGTTCATATAGCACCACATTAAGACCAGGACAGAGGCTGAGAATCCTTGAGTGAATAACCCACTTCCTGACTTCCCCAAAGCCTGTCCACAATTGACAGTTAGGAGTGTGATGAAGTGCTCCCCATTTGCCTGGATGTGCAACTCAAACAACACTCGAGAAGCATGACACCATCCACCAGAAACATCCACTCCCTCCACCACCGATGCTTAGCGGCAGCAGTGTGTGATATTGACAAGATGCCCTGCATAAAATCACCAAAGATCCTCATACAGCACCTTCCAAACCCACAACCACTTTCTTCTGGAAATACAAAGGCAGCAGATACATGGGAACGCCAATCCCAGGAAGGGCCTTCTGAGCCACTCACCATATCAGCCATTCTTTCAGTGTTGCTGGGCTCAAAATGCTGGAATTCCCCCACTAAGGGAATTGTGGGTCAACCTACAGCATTTGGACTGCAGTGATTCAAGGAGGCAGCTCACCACCACATTCTCAAAGGGGGAACTAGGGATAGTGGCAATAAATGCTGGGCTCAGCCAGCAATGCCCATGTCCCACAAGTGAATTAAATTTCATGCGTCACGTGCCTTCCCATTATATCCTCTTGATGTTCTCCTCTGTTATCCTCCTTCACTGCCCTCCTTCCTTCCTATATTTCCAAGTGTTCTGATCTCTTATGATGGAACTGACAATCAGAACTGAAGGTAATGTCCATTAATATGAATCATAACTGTTATCACAGCTAGTTCTGATCTCTGCAACGTAATATTTAATACCGACAACCTGTCAAAAAGGAGACAGAAGCATCCATTTCCCACATTGTTGTTCTCAAATATACTGTATAAATGCTCTCTGCCATTATCTTTCAGTGCCACCACGATGAATTTTGCTTGTGGATTTGCAATTTGGCAGCATCCCACACCTTTTTAAATAAATGAAGTGTAACAATTCCATTAAAACCTTCACTTTATTGTCTAGCCAATCTTATCTATTAGTTTGTCCATCACTGACACTGCATTCTTACTCGTATTTAAGACAATAAGACCATGAGAATGGGAGCAGGCCATTCGTCCCTTCATTCCTGCTGTGCCAGCCAATAGGATCATGGCTGATCCAACATTCCTCATGCCAACTTTCCCTGTAGCCTTTGATTCCCTGACTGATCAAGAATCTATCTATCTGAGCCTTGAGTATACACAAGGACTCTGCGCCCCAACACAGTCCTCTGTGGCATGGAGTTCCAAAAACTTACAACCCTCAGAGAAAAAAAATTCCTCTTCATCTCAGTCTTCAATTGATGCCCCTTTATTCTGAGACTGTGCCCTCTAGTCCTGGGGCTCCCAGGAGAGGGAAACATCCTCTCGCCATTGACCCTGGTAAACCCTTGTATGTTTCAATGAGATCACCTGTCATTCTTCTAAAGTTCAGTAAGTAGAATCCCAAGATGTTTAGCCTTTGCTCATAAAACAATCCCTCCATACCAGGTATTTTCCTAATGAACCTTCTCTGGTCTGCTTCCAGTGAAATTATATCTTTCCTTAAATAAGGGGAGCAAACTGCTCAGTGGTCCAGATGTGGTCTCCCCAGCACCTTGTACAGTTGCAGTAAGACCACCCTACTCTTATATTCCAATCCCCTAAAAACAATGGCCACCAGTCCCACTGCCCTTCTTGATTTCCTGCTGCCCCTGTGTGCTAGCTTCCTATGTTTTGTATGCAGATGTCCGCTTCTCTGCAATGTTGCTTTGTGTTGCAGCTTTTGTAGTTTCTCTCCATTTTAATAATACACTGTTACTCTGTTCTCCCTTCTGAAATGGTCACAAGTCACATGACACCAGGTTATAGTCCAACAGGTTTATTTGAAATCATAAGCTCTCAGAGCGCTGCTCCTTTGTCGGGTCACTCCAGCTAACGAAGCAGCAGCGCTTAAAAAGCTTGCGATTGCAAATGAACATGTTGGACTATAACCTGGTGTCATGTGACTGATGACTTTGTCCACCCAAGTCCAACGCTGGCATCTCCACATCCCTTATAAAATGACCATAACTTTGTGTTCTCCCAAACAACCTGTTTTAAATCTCATGCTCATTCGAAATATTGTGGTGAAATTAAACTTTGGTGCAGGTTTACTGAGTGGACTGTGTCTGATGTGACTAAGTCAAAGAAAATGATCATTGGTCCTCATTGTAACTGGTGGGGTATCCACACAGGAGAAGATTTGAAAATGATTCCAGTGCCCAAACTTTGAAAGAATAACCCTAACTCCAGACTAGAAAAACTGGGATTGAGTCCTACCGGTTGGATGTTAGGAAAAGGTCACTTAAAAGATGTGCACAGCAAGACTTCAGGTTTCTAAATGATTATCCAAGAAATTTGCAGTTATCTCTTACCTTGCGTGATCCCGCAGAGAACAAGATTCACTGGAAAACAGGAGGGAATTGAAATGCAAATGTCATTATTTGTGTCAGTGTCCTGGAGGCAACAAAGTCAATGTCAAAGCAATGGAAGTGGAGAAGAAGCAGAGAAACAACACATGCCCTGGCTGTAATGCAATGACTACTGTTGACTGCTCAGTCCCATCAAAGTGGAGGCAGAAATACAAATTGATATGAACAGCATGGTGACCCCATTGGTTTCTCGCCCTCGTCTTATTCCACTTTCAACTTGTCATAGAATCCCTACAGTGTGGAAACAGGCCCTTCGGCTCAACAAGTCCACACCGACTCTCAGAGTATCCCACCCAGACCCATCCCCCTATAACCCACCTAATCTACAAATCCCTGGACACTACGGGCAATTTAGCATGGCCATTTCACCCAGCCTGCACATCTCTGGACTGTGGGAAAAAATCCAGAGCACCCGGAGGAAACCCGCGCAGACACGGGGAGAATGTGCAAACTCTACACAGCCGCCTAAGGCTGGAGTCAAACCCAGGTCCCTGGCGCTATGAGGCAGCAGTGCTAACCACTGAGCCACCTTTGTACCTTTCTCTCCCTTCGTTTGCTCCCACTGTTATCTCTCTGCTTAGGTTCCCGTTCCACTGACATTCTTCTTAAACAAGTAAAGGCTGCGTAAATCTAGATTTTTAAAGAATAAAGTATTTTTGGGAAGATTATTGCAAGAGGAATCAAGTACACATGACTTTGCGTTTCTTGCCTCAGGAGGATTCTCAGAAACCCACAAAGTCAAGCCAAGACTCACTAATGACCTCCACACTGAGGCTTCTAGCTCAGAGAGAAGAGATTACAATTACAACAGAGCTCCTCTCAGAAAATTTCTGAACAATTTCAAAATGCTTATGCATCTCCCTGTGTCTAGAGTTATTCCACAAGAAAGCTGAGACCATCTTCAATTTAAATTAAGAGCCAGAGAGGTCTACAGCAGAGAGAAAGGCCAATGGACCAATGAAGTCAGTGCTGGTCAAAAAGCAATCCCCTCATTATTCTAGATAACAAGCATGGGGCTGGATGAACACAGCAGGTCAAGCAGCATCATAGGAGCAGGAAAACTTGACGTTTCGGGCCTAAACCCTTCATCAGAAATGGGGGAGGGGAAGAGGGTTCTGAAATAAATAGGGAGAGAGGGGGAGGCGGATAGAGGATGGATAGAGGAGAGGATAGGTGGAGAGGAGGCAGACAAGTCGAAGAGGCTGGCTGTCCCATTTCACCACCATTTGGCCCTATAGCCTCTCCCACCCCTACAGGCAGTGAGTCACAGATTCCCCAGCACCCTTTGCATGAAGAAGTTTTCCCTCACATTCCCTCTAAACCTCCTGACCCTTACCTTCAATCTATATCCCCCATCCCAGTCATTGATCCCTCCTTCAAAGAGGAAAGGTTTCTTCTGTCTACCCTATCTAAGCCCCTCAGTATTTCACACATCTTAATCATGTTCCCCCACCCAACCTCTCTCAATATCCTCTGTTCAAAGGAAAACAACTCCATTCTGCCCAATCTCTCTCCAACACTGAAACTTTTCAGTCCCCAAGGCAACATCCTGGTAAATCTCCTCATGTTGATGAAAAGTGATGGTACTTCCATTCAGAGATAGTAGGAACTGCCGATGCTGAAGCCTGAGATGACAAGGTGTGGAGCTGGAAGAACACAGCAGGCCAGGCAGCATCAGACGAGCAGTAAAGCTGAAGTTTCAGGCTTGGACCCTTCTTCAGAAATTCAGCATTTCCATTCACTGCTCAGTGAGATGTTACGCCTCGTATTGTTGGAGATAGCTCTTCCCTTTGCAGAATTCTGAAATTCTACTGATCCATCCATGACTCAATATTTTCAGCTCTTAGTGTACACATGTGCATAACTTGCATCCTTTTCTGAGAAGATTGAAAAATATTGTACAAAGTGGAATCAAAGTAACCTGAAATGTTCATTCTTTTTCCTCTCTCTCTCTCTCTCTTTTTCTAGAGAAATACTATCATCTGAACTCCCAACTCTTTTCAGTCCAGATTTCCATCAAGTTTGGTTTTTATGTTGGCTACAGTAATTTGCTCTCACTTCCCGGGAACTGAGAAGGAAGTGTGGGGTTATCTACTACAGAACGTAACACACACTTACAGAGGATCAGGAGCACGGAGATCTGCAACATTTCTGATGTGGTTTTGTAACAAAGCAGTCCAACTCAGTGTGATCTGCTACATCAATGCCTTCTCTCTTGTACCTGTAACAAAAGAGGATAAGTTCTTAAACAGCAAAAGGAGGTTGCTTTCTTCACATTCCAATAGCACTTCCAACTTAATTAGTTCCATCATCAGAACAGAAGCAGGCCCTTCAGCCCTTTGAGTCTGTTCTACCATTCAATGGCTGATCTGTGCCCTAGCTCCATACGCCTGCCTTTGGCTCCTAACCACTTAGTATCATTGCTGAGCAAACATTGATCCATCTCACATTGAAAACTAACAAGTGATCCAACATCCACTGCCATTTGCGGAAGCGAGTTCCAAACCTCTACCACCCTTTGTGTGTAGAAGTGCTTCCTAACAACTCCACTGAATGGTCTGGCCCTCATTCTCAGGCTATGCCCTCCCAAGTTCTAGAATCCTCAACTAGTGGAAATAGTTTCAATTTATCCACCCTGTCGTTTCCTGTCAATACCTTCTATTAGATCACCTCTAAATCTGCTAAATTCTACAGAGAAGTTAATTCGCATAATCTCTCTCATAATATAACCCCTGAAGTCCAGGTATCATTCTTGTACGTTGTACTCCTTCCAAGGACAAGCTATCCTTCCTAAGGTGTGGTGCCCAGATCTGCTCCAAGCTGGGTCTAACCAGGGTTATTTTTATAACTGTAGCATAACTTCTGTGTTCTTGTTCTCCAGTCCTCTAGATATAAAGGCCAGTTGCGTAGAAATTGAAGTCAGGACCCATTTGGAATATTGTGTACAGTTCTGGGGCCACCAATACCAGGAGGATGTGAAGGTTTTGGAGAGGATACAGAAATGGTTTACCAGGATGGTGCTGGTATGGAGGATGTTAGCAATGAGGAGAGTTTGTTTTCACTTGAACATCAAAAGATGAGGGGTGACATGATAAATGTTTACAACATTATGAGAGGCACGGATAGAATGGATTGGCAAAGTCTTTCTTTCTCAGAGTAGTGATGTCAGTTAATGGGGGAGGTTGGTGTAAAGTAAAAAGGGGTTAATTTAAAGGAGATGTGAGAGGCAAGTTTTTTTTTTACACAGAGGGTGGTAAATGCCTGCAAGCCACTGCCAGAGGAGATAGTTCAGGCAGATACAACAGCATAATTTAACAGGCATCTTGACAGATCAGTGACCAGGCAGGGATTACAGGGAGAGATAGTAGGAACTGCCGATGCTGGAGAATCTGAGATAACAAGGTTAGAACTGGATGAACACAGCAGGCCAAGCAGCATCAGAGGAGCAGGAAAGCCAATGTTTTGGGGCTGGACCCTTCTTCAGAAATGGGACAGGGGAAGGGGATTCTGAAATAAATAGTGGGGGGAGGTGGATGGAAGATGGATAAAGGAGCAGATAGGTGGAGACGAGACGGACTGGTCAAGAAGGCGGGGATGAGGCTGGTAGGTAAGAGGTGGGGGTGGGAGGTGGGAGGAGTGGATAGGTGAGAGAAAGGACGGACAGGTTAGGGAGGTGGGGACGAGCTGGGCTGGTTTTGGGATGGGATCGGGGGTAGGGAGATTTTGACGCTTGTGAAATCCACATTGATACCATTGGGCTGCAGGGTTCCCAAGTGAAATATGAGTTGCTGTTCCTGGAACCTTCAGGTGGCATCATTGTGGCACTGGAGGAGGCCCAGGATGGACATGTCATCCGAGGAGTGGGAGGGGGAGTTGAAGTGGTTCACGACTGTGAGGTGCAGTCGTTAGTCGCAAACCAAGCGTAGGTGTTCCACAAAGCGGTCTCCGAGTCTCTGCTTGGTTTTGCTGATGTAGAGGAGGCCATAATAGAGGGATATGAACAGCCTAGAGGCAAAAGGGTTTCAGTTTAGAAAGGCATCATATGTTGGCACAGTCTTGGTGGGTTCCTGTTCTTTGTCTCATTCCATTTGCTTGCTTGATTGCTTTCTGTACCTGTTTGTGACATTGTAAAGATCTATGCACCTGACACCTCTCCCTTCCCCAGGTCTCTTTGGGCATTCACTGTATTTAACTTCACATCATCTAGAAAGCACCCTGATCTGTCCATCATTGATTAAAAATGAATAACCTCACACTGATAGTTTAGAATGGCATAATGCATTAACACAGACATGGTGGGCTGAAGGGTCCACTCCTGTGCTGTAGTGCTTGATGTTCTAAAGCATGTGACAATTCTAAGCCCTGCAGAATACAACTAGAAATCCAAACCCTAATCCCCTGAGTGGATGCAAGTCCTTATCAATCCTGTGCTGTCAGAGAAGAAGCAGACTGAGAAACGTGATCAATTAGTCACAATTTGACACAAAAAAAACTGGCACTGAGTTTGGGACAGCAGTGCTCCTATTAGAAAAGAAAAACAAAAATTGCTGGAGAAACTCAGCAGGTCTGGCAGCATCTCTGGAGAGTGAGAGAAACAGATATGAGCCAAACACAGATAGATGGAACTAGTTTAGTTTGGGAGACCTGGTCAGGATGGACAAGTTGGGCTGAAGGGCCTGTTTCCGTGCTGTGTGACTATGAATCCAGTCTGTGTAGCTATCCAGAATCAGTCTCTTACTTGGTCACTTGGAATTTTCTATTCAAAGCAGATCAAGGCACAGTGTTAATATGGCCCGAGTCAGTTCCTTTGCCTGGAGGCTTCGTTGCTTTCAAGACTGGACAGAAAATGCAGCCAACTTCTGTCTGACCACCGGTTCCAAGGCAGAGAGAAGGACAGGAAACCTCCCCTAATTAATAGTACTTATACACACTCCCACCTCCCGACACCCGAGAATGAAATCCCACAGCAGCCCTGAAAGGTCTTTGCAAACTGAGCTCTTACCGGGGTTCAGCAGCCAGAACCGAGGCTGAAAAGACCTCTGCAGCCATCAATACAATGATATATTGTCACGGCTCTTTCTGCCATTAAATCAGCTATGTCTGTGACTAAAACAGAAATCGCTGGAGAAAGTGAAAGCAAAGTAAATTCCGCAGCCCACCAATACAAAGTTCCTCTCCATTCCTCCCACCACGATGTGGAGGTGGCAGTCGTTAGGCTGGGGTGAACAAGGTCAGAAAGCACACGACACTAGGTTACTATCTAACACTTTTATTTGGAAACATAAACATTCAGAGTCCCAGGTATGGCAAGAACTGCAGATGCTGGAGTTCAGAGACAACACAGTGGCTTCAAAGGAATTTGGGGATTTACATATACGTATTAATCAATTAAAACCTTCTAACTGCTTAAAGATTTAACAGCAACTTAGGTTTGGTTTAGTACATTCTCAGCAGTGGTGTGACCCTTTGATCTTTTACTTATGAATTCTGTGTCTGATACTACCTCTCTTAGGAGTAAGACTCCAAAAGCTTGTGTATTCAAATAAACCTGTTGGGCTGCAACCTGGTGTTGTGTGATTCCCCACCAAAATACAGACCAATTTTATTCCCCTTTCATCACAATTGACAACCTCTTTGTCCTTTGCACCAGCACTGCTCCGTGCTATTCACCCCATCTCTGTTGAAAATATCACAAACTCTATTTTATCCCCTTACATTCAGCTCGGAAGAAGGGTCACTGGACTTGAAATGTTAACTCTGCTTTATTCCACTCTTCCTTCACAGCACCAACAGATGCTGCCAGACATGCTGAGTTTCTCCAGCACTTTCTGTGTTTATAACCTGTACAGTCACAGAGTCATACATCTGTACAGCATGGAAACAGACACTTCAGTCCAACTCGTCCCTGTTGACCAGGTATCCTGGATAACTCTGATCCCATTTGCCAGCATTTGATCCATTTTCCTTTAAACCATTCCTATTCATATACTCATCCAGATGCTTTTTATATGTTGTAATTGTGCCAATCTCCACCACTTCCTCTGGCAGCTCATTCCATACATGCACCACCCTCTGTGTGAAAAAGTTGCCCCTTAGGTCTCTTTTAAATCTTGCCCCTCTCACCTTCAACTTATGCCATCTAGTTTTGGATACCCCATCCCAAGGAAAAGACCTTGTCTATTTACCCCTCATGATTTTATAAACCTCTATATGATCACCCCTCAGCCTCCGATGCCCCAGAGAAAATAGCCCCAGCTGAGTCAGCCTATCCAGAGAGCTCAAACTTTCCAACCCTGGTAATGTCCTTATAAAACTTTTCTGAACCCATTCAACTTTCATAATATCCTTCCTATAGCAGGGAGACCTGATTTGCACACAGTACTCCAGAAGTGGTCTAATCAATGCCTTATACTGCTGCAAGATGACCTCCCAACTCTTATACTTAATACACTGACCAATAAAGGCAAGCGTACCAAACAAATTCTCCAATATCCTATCTACCTGCAGCTCCACTTTCAAGGATCTATGAACCTGCAATCCAAGATTTCTTTGTACATCAGCACTCCCTAGGTCCTTACCGCCAAGTTTATAAATCCTGCCCTGAGTTGCCATTCCAAAATGCAGCACCTCCCATTTATCACAATTAAATTCTATCTGCAACTCCTTGGCCCATTGTCTCATCTGATCAAGATACTGTTGTACTCTAAGGTAACCTTCTTTGCTGTCCACTACATTTCCAATGTTGGTTTCATCTGCAAACTTACTAAACATACCTCCTATCTTCACATCCAAATCATTTATATAAATGATGAAAAACAGCAGACTCAGCACTGATACTTATTACACACCACTGATCACAGGCATCCAATGTGAAAAGCAACTCTCCACCATCACCCTCTGTATTCTACCTTCAAACCAGTTTTGTATCCAAATGGCCAGTTCTCCCAATATTCCATGTGATCTAACCTTGCTAACCCGTCTACCACAAAGAACTTTGTTGAATGCCTTACTGAAGTCCATACAGATCGTGTCTACCGCTCTGCCCTTGTCAATCCTCTTCATTACTTCTTCAAAAAACTCAATCAAGTTAGTGACACACCATTTCCTACACACAAAGCCATTCTGACTGTCCCGAATCAGTTCTTGTCTTTCCAAATACATATAAATCCTATCCCTCAGGATTCCCTTCAACAACTGGCCCAGCTCTATAGTTCTCTGGCTTTTCCTTGCCAACTTCCTTAAATAGTGCCACCACATGAACCAACCTCCAGTCTTCCAGCATCTCATCTGTGGCTATTGATGATGCAAATATCTCAGCAAGGGGCCCAGCAATCACTTCCCTAGCTTCCTACAGAGTTCTAGGGTAAACCTGATCAGGTCCCGGGATTTATCCACCTTTATGCATTTTAAGCCATCCAGCATCTTCCCCTCTGTGATATGGACATTTTTCAATATGTCACTATTTATTTCCCCACATTCTATATCTTCCATATCCTTCTCCACAGTAAACACTGATGTAAAATACTCATGTAGTATCTTCCCCATCTCCTGCAGTTCCACACATAAATGACCTTGCTGATCTTTAAGAGGCCTTATTCCTCTCTAGTTATCCTTCCGTCATGAATGTATTTGTGGAATCCCTTTGGATTCCCTTTAATCCTACTTTCCAAAGCTATCTAATGTCCCCTGTTCGCCCTCCTGATTTACCTCTTAAGTATACTTCTACCGTCTTTATACTCTTCTGAGGATTCACTCGATCTCTGCTGTCTATATCTGACAGATGCTTCCTTCTTATTCTTGACCAAAACCTCAATTTCTCTAATCATCAAACATTCTCTATACCTAACCTTGCCGTTCACCCTAAGAGGAACATATTGTTTCTGGACTCGCACTATCTCATTTTTAAAGGCTTCTCATTTTCCAGTCAGAGATAAAAGGTACTGCAGATGCTGGAGAATCCGAGATAACAAGCATGGGGCTGGATGAACACAGCAGGTCAAGCAGCATCATAGGAGCAGGAAAACTTGACGTTTCGGGCCTAAACCCTTCATCAGAAAATTTTCTGATGAAG
>JAHRHZ010000187.1:237385-255444 GCA_024137785.1 Ginglymostoma cirratum | reverse complement strand
TCCGATGAAGGCAAGCATACCATATGCCTTCTTGACCACTCTATCCACCTGTGCAGCCACCTTCAGGGTACAATGGACCTGAACTCCCAGATCTCTCTGCTCATCAACTTTTCCCAAGGCTCTTCCGTTTAAAGTATAGTTTGCTCTAGAATTAGACCTCCCAAAATGCATCACCTCACACTTGCCCGGATTGAACTCCATCTGCCACTTCTCCGCCCAACTCTCCAGTCTATCTATATTCTCCTGTATTCTTTGACAATCCCCTATGCTTTCTGCTACTCCCCCAATCTTCGTGTCATCTGCAAACTTACTGGTCAGACCACTTATGCCCTCTTCCAGATCATTTATGTATATCACAAACAACAGTGGCCCCAGCACTGATCCCTGTGGAACACCACTGGTCACCTTTCTCCATTTCGAGAAACTCCCTTCAACTACTACTGTCTGTCTCCTATTGCTCAACCAGTTCTTTATCCACCTAGCTAGAACACCCTGCACACCATGTGACTTCACTTTCTCCATTAGTTTACGATGGGAAACCTTATCAAACGCCTTACTAAAGTCCATGTGGGCTTTAATTTTTGTAGTTCCTTGTATAACTCCAGTCTGTGCTGTATGTGCAATACAACCAGAACTTAAAAAAAGAAAGAAAAGTAGCAGGAGGAAGTCATTCAGCCCTTGAGCCTGTCACAGCACTGATATTGGCTGATTATTCAATTCAGTCCTCTGACCCTGCCCTTTTCTTCTTGGCTAGTCACACGATTTCTCCTGTCATCCACGGTTCACGAATCTTTCCTTTCCTATCCCTTGTTTTCAAAGGGACATGCCTATCCTGCACTATCTTCAACCTATCTTTGAAAGCCTCCCACATATCAAATGTGGACTTCCCTTCAAATAGCTGTCCCCAATCCACATTTCCCAGCTCCTGCCGAATTTTGATATAATTGGCCTTGGCCCAGTTTAGTATTCTTCCTTTAGGACCACTCTCATCTTTGTCTACGAGTATTCTAAAACTTACAGAATTGTGGTCACTATTCCCAAAGAAATCCCCCACTGCAACTTCTACCACCTGGCCTGGCTCATTCCCCAACACTAGGTCCAATATGGCCCCTTCCCTAGTTGGACTATTGACATACTGCTCTAGAAATTGTTTCTCAATTTCCTTCTGACAACCAATAGTAGTCAGAAGGGTCTTTAGTATCATCCCAATAAGGTGATCATCCCTTTTTTATTTCTCAGTTCCACGCAAGTAACTTTGCTGGATGTATTTCCTCAAATATCCTATATCATATATCAAAGTATAGCTGTAATGCTATCCCCAATTGAAAACACCACTCCCTTTCCTATCCTCCTCATAGCATCTATACCCTGGAACATTAAGCTGCGAGTCCTGTCCATCCCTGAGCCACATCTCTGAAATTGCTATGAATTCCCATCCTGCATCCCCAACCATGCCCTGAGTTCATCTTCCTTACCTGTTAGGCCTTTTGCATTGAAATAAATGCAGTTTAATTTATCAGTCCTTCTTCCTTCTCTACTTTGTTCCTCCCTGCCCTGACTGTTTAACTTGCTCCCTTTTCCCAACTGCACCGGCCTCAGCTTGATCTCTTTCTTCACTATCTTCCTCAGTCCCACCTGCATACTCATTAGAGATGTGGATAGCCATGGGATACGCCTGCACAACCTGCCTCCCTCTCCTAAATTTCCTGGAGTTCATCCATCCACCTGACTGCGTCTGCAGTTTTTCTCCCTGCCCGCAACTGCTATCCATCACACTTTCTAGCTCCTGTAAATTCCTCATTGCCTCTAACTGCTGCGCCAACTGATCCATGTGATACAACAGGATTTGTAACAAAACACATTTCCTGCAGACATTATCATCAGTAACATGGAAATTCTCTCCAATCTCCCACATCTAACAGGATGAGCTCGTCATTATGCTAAAGGCCATCTTTGCACCTTAACAGTCTAGAAATTAGCACAGTCTTACTGGCTAAAAAACATTGATCCAGACTAACTTCGTACCTCTGCTTTATAGTTTTAAATCTTAATCAAGAAACAGATCTCAATAAAAACATATAATCAAAAAAGAACCCACTCTACTAATATTAACTCTATTGCTCTCTCCCTCTTACTTGTGTTTTAATTTATTTTGTTCCTCATGCTCACACGCATGATTCAGAATGTACCACTGCATTATTGCCAGTTTGCAAGTACACAATTTTTGAACACTATCTAAAAGTGTTGATCTGATGTTTCCTGTGCTCAGCACATTTAAACTGCGTCACTTTTTTTTCACATACAGGGTTATTTTAAAAAATAAGCAGTCAGACCATCAGCGCTGGCACAGGGCCAGGAATGCGATGATCTGATCACAGTATTCATTATAACAAAAACTGTGGGAAATGCTGAAGATCTGAAAAAAAAACAAAGTGCTGGAGAAACTTAACAGGTCTGGCAGCATCCATGGGGAGAAAGAGAGAAGCAAAGTTAATGTTACAGGTTATAAATACAAAGTGCTGGAGAAACTCTGCACGTCTGACAACATTTGTAAATAGAGACAGAAATGGAGTTAGTGAACCAGGTTATGAACACAGAAATTGCAGGTATTGTAGCGTGACGAACCTTCTTTGAACTGCTTCCAACGCGTTAAAATCCTTCTGGGAGGGCAGTGAGCAGTACTGTTTCTTGGTGCAGACACAGAAATATCACTGCCCTGTATAACTGAAGCATAACGTCCTGACTCATGTATCCAATTCCTCTCAAATGAACTAGAACATCCTATGAGCTCTCCCGGTTGCTTGCTGTAGCTGCACACTAATCTTCCATCCTTACAGAACTGACCGCCTGGA
Source organism: Ginglymostoma cirratum (assembly GCA_024137785.1). Taxonomy (NCBI): domain Eukaryota; kingdom Metazoa; phylum Chordata; class Chondrichthyes; order Orectolobiformes; family Ginglymostomatidae; genus Ginglymostoma; species Ginglymostoma cirratum. Next base: position 252,592 of record JAHRHZ010000187.1, on the reverse strand, counting down.
ACGTGTTGATTTTCCCACTGGCAGGCTGTCAGAAAGTTGAGTGTGTTTGTTCTTTGATTCTGAAAGAGAACAGGGAACTGCAGCAAATGAGGGAACAGCTGCGTTGCTGTTTTGAAGCACAGTTTCCACTCAATGTTCTCGTCCGTCTCTGTCCCCTGGGGACCAATGAAAACAGCGCGAATGATAGCATTACATTGAGCAAAGTTCGCTGTTGGTCAAGAGCTTTCCGTTCTGAAAAGGTCATGCTCAGTGAAGCTCAGAGATCGAGAGGTGAGTGAGGAAGTGAAATTGTGTGCCAGAACTTCAGGATAACTGCAAATGCGGACTGATGGGAGCTCGTGTACAGGGTACGTAACAGACTGGAGGCTTGGCTGTTCATTGCGGCTGAGGTATGAGTGGAAGGTGATGTTGGCACCCAGGTCTTTTCCATTTCCTCGGTCTGTAGATGAGATTGAAACACTCTCAATCGTCTGCATATTTGAAACTAAGTTCCATAGCAGGAATAACACCTCCCCTGAGAATAAAAAGGCAACTTATTATCTGAACGGAGAGAAACTTCAGTGTGATTCAGTGCAGAGAGGTCTGGGTGTCCTTGTGCACAAGTCACTTCAGTAGTTCCTCAGGGCAGTGTCCTTGGCCCAACCATCTTCAGCTGCTTCATCAATGACCTTCCCTCCATCTTAAGCTCAGAAGTGGGGACGTTTGCTGGTGACTGTATAATGTTTGGCACCATTCATAACTCCTCAGACACTGAAGCAAACCATGTCCAAATGCAACAAGACCTGGACAATTTACAGGCTTGGGCTGAAAATTAGCAAGTAACATTCACACCACACAAATGCCAGACAATGCAGGTCTTAAATAAGACACATTCTAACATTCAATGGTGTTAGCATCACTGAATCCCCAGTATCAACATCCTGAAGTTAACCATTGACCAGAAATTGAATTGACAAACTATACACATTCTGTCGCCACGAGAGCATGGCAGGAATACTGCAGCATGTAATTCACTTCTGGACTCTCCAGAGCCTGTCCATCATTTACAAGGCACAAGACAGGAGTGTGATGGAGTACTCCCCACTTGCCTGGGTGAGTGCAGCTCCAATAGTATCCAAGAAGCTTGACACCATTGAAGACAAAGCAGCCTGCTTGATCAGCTCTGCATCCACAGGCAGCCAATACTCAATAGCAGCAGCTGAACTATCTACAAGATGCATTGCAGAAATTCACAAAGGCTCCTTTATACAGCACCTTCGAACCCCATAACCACTTGCATTTAAAAGGCCAAGGGCAGCACGCACATGTGAATATCACACCTGTACGTTTACCCTCCATGTCACTCATCATCTGATTTAGAAATATATCACTCTTACTTCAATGTCACTGGGTAAAAATCCTGTAACTCTCTTCCTAAGGGCATTGTGGGTCTCCACAGAGCACACAGACTGCAGCAGTTCCAGAAGGCTGCTCACTACTACTTTCCCAAGGAACAATGAGAAAGGGCAACAAATGCTGGTCTAGCCCATACCCTATGAGTGAGGTTTTTGTTTTTTTAACAAGCTTTCAGACCCCTCAATTAGATCCCAGGCTATAACTCACTCTAGATATCTATTACTCTAAATGCTGTCCAACCAGAACCTCTCCATTCAATTCAAGTGTGTGACTAGATCTGCTTAGTTCAACCTGGGCTGGTAAGTAGATTCCGGTGATTTCCATCATGACTCTACCTGGTTTACTTAGTTTTCTGGGAGTTGGCAGCCTGCACTGTACTGTCTTGCTGTTCCTGATGTGGATAGGACTCTGTCTATCTCCATTGTAGAATAGACCCATTATTTAAATCAGGGTAGTATGTACAACTCTATAATAGACGGGCTGTAGAACTCTGAAATGTAGAGGGATCTGTGTGTCCAAGTGCATGAATTACAGAAGGTTAGTCTGTGGGTGCAGCAAGTAATCAGGAAAGCTAATAGAATGTGACAGTTTATTGTAAGGAGAATGGAATAAAAGAGTAGGGAGGTCATGCTCCAGTTATACAGGGCATTGGTGAGATCACAGGTGGAGTGCTGTGTGCAGTGGCAAACTGACAGGGGGATTTGAATACATTGGAAGCAGTTCAAAGAAGCTTTGCTAGACTAATACTTGGAATGAACAGATTGTCTTATGAGAAAAAGCTAGACATGCAAGCTCTGTAATTTGACGCTTCTAAAGGTAACTTAATTGAAGCTTATAAGACCCTCAGGGTCTTCACTGAGAGGATCTTGAAAGGATGTTTCCTTTTGTGGAAGATTCTAGAACAAGGGTTTGTACATTAAAAATAAGAGGGTGCCCATTTATGATGAGATGGGAAAATGTTCTTTTTCTCTCAGAGCATTGAGAGACATTGAAATTCCCTTCTTCAACAGGCAGTGGATACAGCATCTTTAAATATTTGTAAGGCAGAGGGAGACAGAATCTTGATGACCAAGGGGATGAAAGTTATTGAGGGATATGCAGGAATGTAGAGATTAGATTAAAATCAGATCAGCCATGCTCTTATTGAATGGTAGAGCAGACTCGAGTATAATCTTTGAAGGTACGTGAAAACACAATGCTCGCTCAGAGCGATGTCACAATCATCTGACCATCACAAATCCAAATTCCTAACACTACATCTCTCTGTGTCTTGGATCGCAGCATATATCCAAATGTTCTTTTGAATTTGGTTAAAGAGAATTAGGAGAAGACTTGACAACAGCAATTTGCTTAAATATTAATGTTTATTTACTGAGAACAATGATGATAGTAGTAATAATAAACGGAAAATAAAAGAGAAAAAGCAACAAGTCTCACACCCTTCTGCCCGTTGGGGACCCCTCGATCGATGGTTGGGCTGGAGGTTGAGGTTTGTTCCTGGCACCGTTCATGATTTTGACCTGAAGTGAAGTCCAGCAACTTGGAACAAAACTCTCTCTCTCGTACAGTGTAACAAACAGCCAGCACCAAGAAAGCAGATAGAGAAAACAAAACTGCTGTGTGGAACAGAAAACACAGCTACAGGAAAACAAGCTGCAGGTGTTGTCTTCAGCTTATAAAGGAATGTTCACAGGACTCATTCAAGGCCATGCAGCTTGTTGAGTATCATCAACAATTTTAGCTCTTCAGCGCATCCTGTAAAATCTATTTTCTCATGCAGCTGTCAAATATCATCATTAACATTTTGCCCTTAAGCCCATTCCATACAGTCATCAAGGTTCTCCCCGCTGTTTCAGTTTGTTTAATCCCATTAATTTATTTTAAATAGTTTTCATTGTTGCACATTCTCAATACTGTATTGGTATCACAATATCAATATCATCACCCAACCCCTATGCCTGGTTACCCTTGTTCCTGAAACAGTTATGCTAGTTTGTGAATCTTTTTCCGAGTTCAGAGAGATGGCAGGAGGTGATCTGTATATTCAGCCTAAATAGCATCGACAGAAGCAGAACAGAGATATCCCGCAGTTAAAAACAAAACAGCAACCATCACATTGGGTGGCATAGATTTCTCAAATATTTCATGGGCTCGTGATAACAGGTTGAAACAAACCACAAACCATTTGTCAATTAAAAAAAAAGACCCAATCTAATAAAACTTAACTACTTGACGATAGTGTGTTTTCCCTGAGCGTGTGGGTTTTAGTTCACACAACTGTCAGGGGTGACCATGGACCAAGCTGAGAAGGAAGCTTACATCCTTGTTGGATGAGGAAGTTTGTGGATAACAGCAAAATTGGTGACATAATGGACAGTGCAGAACATTGTCTAAGATTACAATGAGATCTTGATCTATCAGGCCCATGGACCAAGGATTGGTAGATGGAGTTTAATTCAGATAAATGTGAGGTGTTGCATTTTGAAAAGACAAGCCAGGGTAGGACAGTTAATAGTAGGGAACTGCGGAGGGTTGTTGAACAGAGAGACCAAGGGGTGCAGGGTGAAGAAGAAAGCATTTCCTATGCCGGCCTTCATTGGTCAAAGCATTGAGCACAGGAGTCGAGATGTCATGTTGCAACTGTACAGGACATTGATGAGGCCATTTTAAGAGTCACAGCAGTCTACAATGTGCAAACAGGCCCTTCGGCTTAGCTTGCCCACATGGCACAATTTACACAATTTAAACTAGCCCCGTTTGCCTGTGTTTGATCCATATCCCTCCATAGCTATCCCGACGAACAGTTTTGGCCCAAAATGTTGACTTTCTTGCTCCTCTGATGCTGTCTGACCTGCTGTGCTTTTCCACCCTCATGCTTATAGACTCTGGCTTCCAGCATCTGCAGTCCTTACTGTCTCCATGCCTCAGTGGTTCAGTGTACAGCTGCCTCCAGCTCCAGCAAAGGCTGCCGATTGTCTCTGAGAAAGTGAGATATAACACTGTTTCTGGTGCATGAGATTTTTTTTTTTAACCATTCCCAGTCAGTCATTGCAGTGGACAATATGTGAGAAGGGGATTGGCACGAAATTGTGCGTGTACTTGTGTGTGCAACTTACACTTGTGTGTGCAAGTTACAGCAGCACATCTTGTAGATTGTACACACTGCTGCCACTGAACATTGATGGTGGAGGGTGTGAATGTTTGTGGATTTGATGCCAATCAAGCGGGTTGCTTTGTCCTGGATGGTGTCAAACTTTTTGAGTGTTGTTGGAGCAGCACTCATCCAGTAGCAGGGAGTATTCCATCACACTCCTGACTTGTGCCTTGTAGATATTGGACAGGCTTTGGGGAGTGAGGGGAGTTACTTTCTGCAGGATTCCTAGTGTCTGACCTGATTCTTAGCTGATAAATGATAACCGTAAGACCATTAGGAATAGGCCATTGAGCCCATTGTGTCTGCTCCATCATTGAGATCATGGCTGATCTGATAATCATCAATTTCACTTTTCCTGCATTTTCCCCATAACCATTGACTCCCCAGATGATTAAAAATCTGTCTACTTCATCCTTGAATATACTTAATAAATCAGCCTTGACTACTCTCTGTGGCAAAGAATTCTACAGATTCACTACCTGCTGCAAGAAAAAAAAGTCTTCCTCATCTCTGTCTTAAATGGGCCACCTCTGATTCTGAGATAATGCCTTTTGTAATTAAACTCTCCCACAGGGGTTAACAACCTTTCAGCATCTACCCTGTCACCACCAAACCACCAAACCACCCCCTCACCCCCCACTAAGAATTTCTCCTCTTGAGACTGATCCCTCCATACTTGTTATCATAAAACTGAGCCTTCTCTGGACTGCCTCCAATGGCAGTATATCTTTCCGTAAATAAGGGACCCAAATCCCTCACAGTATGCCAGCTGTGATCGAACTTGTATAGTTTTAGCAAACTCTCCATCAGAATCATCAGCAACAAAAAGAATTCAGGTCAGGCTTTCTCTTCTGAACTTGTCAAACTCAATATGGAGTCCGGAGCGTGGCAACTGATTGAATGCCTACAGTGCAGAGAGAGGTCATTCAGCCCATCAAGTCCACACTGAGCCTCCAAAGACAATCCCACGCAGACTCAGACTCCCACAACTTCAAATTTAACATGCCTAACCCACCTCATGTGCACATATTTGGAAACTATGACAATTTACTATAACCAATCCCTGCATGTCTATGGACTGTGGGAGGAAACCAGAGCACCCAGAGGAAACCCACACAGATATGGGGAGAATGTGAAAACTTACCACTGAAAGTCACTCAAGGCTGGAATGGAACCCAAGTCCCTGGCACTGTGAGGCAGCAGTGCTAATCACTTTGCCACCCCTACTGAGTGAGAATTAATTGGATATCAATAGGTTACGATGGTGATATTTGTGCATGACCAAATTATTTCATGAGGGAGAGAAAGGGTGTAAATTTAGACACAGGTCTGTCAGTGAGATTCCATCATTGCTGCTGGGATTAGACCATGTGAAGACAGTGAATAAAGCAGAGAATGATACAAAAATCATAATTAGTCTGAAGAGATTGGATAATTGGAGTTGGTTGAGCGTGAGAAAATGTTGGACAATTAGTTACAATATTGATGGTGATTGATGGGAACAGGCAGCATACTAATTGACAGAGAGGGTTTATAGTGGCACCCAAGAATGTATTCCATCTAGATGCATCACAGCTTGGTATGGCAACTGCTCTTCCCAAGACTGCTAGAATTGAGTGTCGTGAACACAGCCCCGTCTATGAATCAAACCAGCCTTCCATCCATTTACTCCATCTTGTGACAAAGCCGTGGCTTTAAGAGGTGTATTTCGTCTGGGTTTCTTTTTGAAAAAGAGAGGTTAAGGCAGAGGTTATGAACAGCCGACCAGAGTCGCGAGGGCAAACAACTTGTGAGGCCTTAGTTATCTTTTTTAAATTTGGAACAACACAGCCAGCCTGGATGGCCAGCTCTCATTGACCAGGATTTCTAGAATGTGTTTAGGTTTTAGGTTTAGCTTTAAGCAGTTGTTGTTGTGTGCTTGAAGGAATGGAAGCTATTTTTCCCTCTCTGATTACAGTCAAAAGCTGGGGGTTCTCTTCCTCGGCTGTTAGATTGCACGTGAGATGAAACAAAAAACAGAAATAACTCCAGATGCTGTAAATCAGAAAGAAAAACAGAAATTGCTGGAGAAGCTCAGCAGGTCTGGCAGCATCTGCCGAGAGAAATCACAGTTAACACTTCGGTTCGAGTTCTCAGTACCAGTTCTGAGGACGGGCACGCAATCTAAAACGATAACTGTGGTTTTTTCTCCACAGATGCTGCCAGACTTGCTGAGCTGTTCCAGCAATTTTTGTTTTTGTAACACACCTGCTGTTTGACAGAAGCAGCTGGTCACGCTTGGCTTTGTACCGAGGAAATATTACATTGTCTTGGTCCTTTGAGTATTTGCCCAAAAGATGACAGAAGAGAGATCTCCTGTAAATCAGAATTAGGCATGTTTGACAGTATCAAACTGATCAATGTAACATTCAGTTGATAATCATTAGCATGTTTTTTTCTTTAAAACCAGCGATTCAAACAGAATCACAAATCTGATTCCATTCTTGGCCTGAGCTACTCCTTGTCTAGGAATACTTTAAAAAAAAATTCAACACCAATTCACTGAGATCCAGAAACTAACTAACACCTGTGCAGCTCCATGAACAGGACTATCCAATGCAAGTGTGTCTGTGGATATGTGCGTTTATTTACCGAACTGTTTATGTTAGTCTCTGTTATGTGAATATTTGAGTGCAGTTATCAATTCTTACCTGTTGTATTCTGCTAGGTGGCTGTGTGAATATTGTTATCAATTCGTACCAGTCAGTTTCTGCAATGGAAGTATGTGAGTGTAGTTATCAACTTTTAAACTGTCAATTTCTGTTATGTCAATGTGTGACCATCTTTATCAATCTTAACTGTCAATTTTGGTTTTGTGAATATCTAAATATAGTTATCAATATGTACCTGTCAGTTTCTGCCATGTGAACATGTTAGTGTATTTACCAATCTATCCCCCCTTGTCAGTTTCTGCTGTGTATCTGAGGGTGTAACTATCAACCTGAACCTGTCAGTTTCAGCTATGAGAACAAGAGTGGGTTATCAGTCTCTACCTGTCAGTTTCTGCTATTTCAATGTGATATTTCAATATTGATCCATTCCTGTCAGACTCGGCTTTTTGAATATACAAATGTAGTTACTAATGTTTGTACATGTTTTTGCAATTATCAGTTAATCCCTGCCAGTTTCTTCTATTTGATTGTATGAGTTCTGTTATCAATTTGTTGTTTGTCCCGACATGGACCACAACAACTTAATTCTCCCCCTCCCTCTATCCTTTCAAGCCAATCTTTATGCTAAACAGAGATAGTAGGAATTGCAGATGCTGGAGAATCTGAGATAACAAGGTGTCGAGCTGGATGAACACAGCAGGCCAAGCAGCATCAGAGGAGCAGGAAGGCTGACGTTTCGGGCCTAGACCCTTGCCTGCTGTGTTCATCCAGCTCTACACCTTGTTATCTCGTTATGCTAAACAGTGTGTTTATGAGATGTCACTATACCGGAACAATTAATTTGTCATGGTTTCTGCCTCTGTTATTCTATTGAGTTTTCAAATATGGTTTTCTAATTTGGTTGCATGTTCGCCATAGTTTTTTAAAAAATTGTGTTTTGCTTAACATCAAATAATTTGACCAATTGAATTTTACAAGCATGTTACATCTGCCTTTAAAATAAGAAAAAGTTAAGGTCTAGGTTACCTGCTTAAAACATTTTGAGGTTGTCTGGTCTGGTTCATAATAATCTATACTTCCTGCTGCCTCAGGAAATCAACCAACATAATCAAAGACCCCTCTCACCCTGGTTATATTCTCTTCCACCTTCTTCTGTCAGGTAGAAGATAAAAAAGTTTGAATACACGTACTAACAGATTCAATCTGGATGCATCACAGCTTCGTACGATCTTCCCAAGACTGCAAGAAACTACTGAGTGGAATGAACACAGCCCTTCTTCCCTGATGTTATCAGACTTTTCAATGGGCCTCTCAAAAGTTCATGTTGATCCCTCTCTGCACCTTGTCTGCTGCTGTAACACTATTTTCCACATTCTATTCTGTTACCCTGATACCCTGATGCACTTTGTATGGTACAATATTCCTGTATAGCTCACAAAACAACACTTCTCACTGTATCCCGCTCCATGTGATAATAATAAATCAAATCAAAGTCCTAAATGGTTTATAAGACCATAAGACATAGGAGCAGAAGTTAGGCTATTCGGCCCATTGAATCTGCTCCACTATTCATTCATCATTGATATGTTTCTCAACACTTTTCTCTGCTTTGTTTCACATTGGCCATTGCACTTCTTGATGTTTTACCCTTACATTCTCTCCGCCACCCCAACTTTCTAATTTAAAGTCCTGCTGACCACCCTATTTACCCTTTTCGCTAGAACATTGGTTCCAGCGCGGTTCAGGTGGAGACTCTTCCAGTGGTACAGAATCCTCCTGTTCCAATACTGATGCCAGTGCCCCATGGACAAGGAACTCCTCTTTCACACACCACTCTTTCAGTCCGTGTTTACTCCCCTTATTCTCATGTCCCTATGTCCATTCGCATGTGGCTCTGGCAGTAACTTTTGAGGGCCTATTTTTTATTTAGTTCCTAGTTCCTGATAATCCCTAAACAGGTCCTCTTTCCTAGTCTTGCCTATGTTGTTTGTCCCGACATGGACCACAACAAGTGGATCCTCATCCTCCCTCTATACTTTCAAGCCGGTCAGAGATGACCCTCACCCTGGCACTGGGCAGGCAATACACCATGCGGGGCTCTCTATTCTGCTTACATAGGATGCTGTCTATACCCCTAATTATAGAATCCCGTACAACTACCACTCTTGAATGGCATCCTGTGTCTGGGTCATCCTCCCTACAGCCCTGTTCTTCATTCACACATGGACAAGCTCAAGAGCTGAGGCTCCTCTGTTTCTGACTGCAGGATCCCTCTACCAGTCTCAATTACAGTCACACACTGCTTTCCCTGGCCACTGACCAAATTTGTGGCATTTAGTCCGAAATTCTCTCCTCTCCCCAGTCCCCGTGGGAGTGAGTCACACATTCCCCCTCCCCCACTCCCTGCAGGAGGGAGTTCCACATTCACCCCTTCTCTGGTGGTGGGGAGAGACATTGCTCCTAAATCTGTTGGATGTCTTTGTGGCTGTCTTCTATCGTTGGTCCCCCGTTCTTGTTTCACAGTTCCACTTCATCCTCCACCTTATTCACTGGGCTAACAAGAAACATTTTCTTTTCCTTTCAGGCATAAAGGCACACCTGATGCAACACCTCAGAGATACCTATGACCTTCTGGAACATTCCTCCCTTCCCTTTCCCTCTGACTCCATCCCTTCCCAAAACCCCACCTCCTGTCAGGTATTCACTGGAAATTGGAAGCAAAATCGATTAACTTTTCCAATTTCGGACCAGAAAGGGCAGCAGTAACAATGATATACCGACATATCAGAGAAAGACTTGTAGGTGACAGCCAGAATAGGATGGAACAAGGAGTGTTCCACCTACTCCAGGAAGAGATGGACATACCTGTGTCCATGTGGGTACTCTTGGCCACCCCTCTGAGTTAAAAGAGCAGTTGTTGAGGGGGAGGACGTGCTCAGCCAAGCGAGGGGGCGGTGGTTGTGGTTTGAAAATGGTTCAGGCCTCGGCTCTGGAAAGAAGCTGAGAGTCCTGAGCCCATCCTAGCAGGGGATGGATGTGTAAGGAGATTGCAAATTCAAGAGGAGGCTGCAGGAGCCTGCAAACTGGAAATTTCTGAAACAGGCATAAAGGGTCAGAGAAATTGTGGATGTTCTTGGTCAGGGATTGGACCAGGGGAGAAAAGACCGAGTCAAGGTAAGAAGAGATGAGTTATGTGGTGTAGGAGCAGGCTGACACAATGGGTCTGACTGGGCAGGTCTGTTTGTGGATTTTCAGAACGAGGTAGAAGCGAGCTGTGCAGGGATGGGCTACGATAGGCTTAGAGGTAGTCGGGACAAGATTACCAGATGAAATGAGGTTAGTGACCATAGTTGATACAATGACCTGATGTTCCATGGTGGGGTCATTGTCCAGGGGGAGATAGGAGGAGGTGTTTGAGATCTGGTGCTCAACCTTTGCAATATAGAGGTTAGTATGCCCGAGTACAACAGCACCACCCTTATCGGCAGGTTTAATAACAATCAGGGTTGGATCTAGTGCAGAGGTCAATACAGAGAGTGATAGGTTGGATTGGGTAAGGTGGGCAGAGAAATTGAGGTGACTGATGTCACATCGATTATGTTCATTGAGAACTGTCGAGTGCAGGTAAAAGGCCAGACAGAGGGGTGCAGGTGGAGGGAGGGTTTTGCAGATGTGTGAAGAGGTCTGTGGGATGGGGAGAGGGCTCTTGTCCAAAGAAACGGGCATGAGGTGAAGACAATGGAAGAAGTGTTCAACATCACATTGTGCCCAGAATTCGTTAAGGTGGGGGACGCAGAGTGATAAACCTTTGCCGAGTACAAAGCTCAGGCTCAGATTCTCCAGCATCAGGAAAGAGGGACAGACTGCGGGAGGGTTAGGACTGAGGGAACGCAGCACTGTCAGAGGGTTAGTACTGACAGAGTGCTGCACTATTGGAGCTGACATCCTATATGTGTAGTTCCATTGTAGCTGTATGCATCGTCGTTATTTCCATGCCGATGTAATTAATAACTCGAATACTGCTGTCAGATGAGTTTCACCAGAAATTGGAGGTTTCATTTCCTGAGGAACTGGCTGATGAAATCACAGTTTTTAAATAATACTGGCTCGATTGAGGAATGGGCTGTTTTCAAAGACATCACTTTGAAAGGAGTAACACATCTGTTGGAATTGAAGCTAGAATTGTGATTTGAACTGGCCTGACTGTGACGGTGACTGACAATCACTCAGCAGTCACATAGGAACCTCATCTTGTTCATTCATGTCCCCTACAGCAATCAGCTGTCCTTATCCAATCAAGCCTCCTTGGTAACATTCACCCCCTCTGAAACTGTCTCTTGCACCGCAGCGACTTCCCAGGCTGGGAATCACGACTAGAAATAATGCGGTCCCTTCCTTTGCACAGGTAGATTACACAGAATATTACTCCATGCGACTCCACTTTCACTGTCGTGTGGATGATACTTAACTGCCCTCAGAAAAGAAAATTAGGGACGAGCAGCAAACACTGCAGTTCACGAGGAAATAAATATTTTTTAACATTATTTCGGGGACCGCTGCACTATCGGGGGTGAGTGCTAAGGTTGTGTCGCAGTGTTGGAGGGTCAGTGCTGAGGAAGCGCCGCAGTGTCAGAGGGTTAGTATCGAGGGAAAGCCACACGGCTGGAGGGTCAGTGTTGATGGAGTGCTGTACTGTCGAAGGACAAGGACAAGATAAGGAAGAAGAGTTACTGAACTGTCGATGCGATTATGAATAACTTGTTCAAAATGTTTAGCCAGTCAGCAATGGCCTAGTGTGCGTGTGCGCGCGCGCAAACACAGACAGACACACACATTCGCACAGTCACTCTCAGTTACCCACCCAACCACCCACATACCCTCAGAGAGACACTGCAAAACACTGGTAAGGCCACACTTGAGGTACTGTATACGATTTGTCACCCCAATACAGAAAGGATGTTGTTCAACCAGATAGTCTGCAAAGATTTACAAAGATGTTATGAAAACTGGAGGATTTTGAGATTCAAGTTCATGAGGGTAGAGATAAGGTGAATAACCAAAGTCTTTTCTCCCAGGTGGGGGAATTCAGGACTGGAAGGCAAAAGTTTAAGGCGAGAGGAAAAAAATTAAAACGGACCAAAGGGGCAACTTTCTCACACAGTGCGTTGTGCATATATGGAATGAGATGCGAGAGGAATTGGTAGAGGCGTATACAATTACAACATTTAAAATGCGTTTGGACAGGTTCACGAATCTGAAAGGTTGAGAAGAATTTGGGCGAAATGCAGGCCACGGGATTAGTTCAGTTTGGAAAACCTGGTCGTCGCGGAAGAATTGCAACTGCGTGGAAGAAAAAACACATCTCATTTATTCACGTTACACTTCATCTGCCATGCATGTACCTACTCACAAGTTGTCCAAAACAAAAATCACGCATAAGCCTATTCTGAGCAATTGGTCATAAACTTCCCTTAGACATGAACAAGATTGCCCCCTAAAAAGATGGCGGCGACACGTGCACTGCCCAGCATACCTGGCTGCCGCGTCGGCGCCCGAAGGCCCCTCAGTTCAAGTCAAGATTGCGGCAATGAACCCGGCTCTAAATACCCGGAGCGGAAAAAAAGACGGCGGCATTGGAAGATCGTATTCGAATTTACGGCTTACCCAACATCTTTATGAAACTTCTCTTGTCACCCGTCGTGGCCGATCTCGCGCATGCTCCAGTTGCACGCAGTACTGGAACATGTAATGAGGAGGTTCCGGTGTTGGACTGGGGTGGATAGTATCAGTAATCACACGACACCAGGTTATAATCCACCTCTCTCCCCCTCCCCCACCACCAAACACACACACATATGTAATTCTATAGAGTAAATTCGTATTTGCAGGTACATTCAATTTTGTTTATAAAGCACACAATTTGTAGGTAGTCAATGTGGCGTTTTATAATTTCCTGCTTGAGAAATAAAACCAGTCTGACTCTAAACCAAAGCACAAACAGATTCTAAACAAGGTCTCAAACCTAACATGCGTTGTCCGACCTAAAATGTCACCTCTTCTTTACACTTATAAGACATGTGTTCTCTCAGGGCAGTGACTTGACAGGAATTCGGGGATTTGCATATACATATTAATCAATTAAAATCTTCTAATTGACTAAAGATTTAACAATATGTTAGGTTTGCTTAATACATTCTCGTCAGTGGTTTGACCCTTTCATCATTGGTCCCCACCGCCAGGTATCCTGGGTATATTCATGTCACAATTGACTATTGGCCCTACTGTATTCCATTTGGGAGGGTCGGTTATCTCAGCTGGCTGGATGACTGATTTCAGCATCTTGGTCTTAATACCCGCAATGTCTGAGTTTACCATTGCTTTGCAATGTTCCCCTTGCCAGATTCGCGGTGACCTTCCTATTTAAGTGAGCAGCCCTAAACTTCAGTTGAAATATGGCGATTTTGCCTTTTTATTGAGTCAGTCTTGCTGTTATGCAATTCAAAATGGAGCCAGAGGGTAAACAGATACTTAGACAAAATAAAGAACTGCGGATGTTGGAATTCTGAAACAAAAAGCTCACGAATGTGGGACAATTTTTTTTGTTGTCGCCGTATAACTGGTTAAACAGTTCTGATTTCATCTCAAAACTAAGTCATATGTAGGTCGTGATGAATTAAGTGATTCTGTCAGATCTTAATGTAGTAATTGATTTGAGATACACGTCTGCAAACCATACCTTTCAAGTTTCATATAAAAGCAGTTTGCAAATTACATTACTCTCAGTACAGGGTGGAAATTCAGAACACACAATTTGTTATAACAAAGTGTAGAGCTGGATGAACACAGCAGGCCAAGCAGCATCAGAGGGGCAGGAAAGCTGACGTTTCGGGCCTGGATCCTTCTTCCGAAATTTCCTGCTGTCCCAACATGGTAAATGCTGGCCACACCCACGTCCATTCCTCCCTGGCTTGAAATCCATCTCTGCTATTTCCTTCCACAACTCCCAGTTTTCTCCCTCCTCTCTTCTGCCTCTCTTTACTACTACAGTTCCTATCTGTTCAGAGAAAATGAAATAAATGAGTGTTAGAAGCTTCCAACGAATCCTATGCAATTATACAAAGCACTAATCAGGCCATACTTGGAATGCAGTGAATGTTTATGCGTTTGTTATATGAGAAAACATATTAGAATTGGACTTATACCCTTTATCCAAAAGAAACGTTAGAACTGGAAGTCATGCAATTAACTCAGTCAACAGAACTCTCTAAGTAGCATACTGTACGTGGAATTGTCAATGGCGGCGCACCAACCCAGAATGCCAAACAGTAGTAAATGTCCCCTAGTCACAGAACAAGAAAATGTGCGCAGGCGCAATACCATGTGTGACTGGACATTGCGCGGAGAGATAACGATGGAGGAGTGTTGTCTCATGCGGCTGTTGGACCGTTAACAAACGGGCAGAACGACGGTGCCGCTGGATTCAGCAGATGGACGGAAAAGCTTCGTAAAAATGTTCGGTAAGCTGCAAACCCCAGCACGACCTTCTGATGCTTCCGTTTGTCGCCACAGCCGGAGTTTAAAGTTGAAGTCATGGCCGCCATCTTGTTTGGTATGGACGGGCGGTAGGGCGCAGGCGCGGTGGCATTGTTTGCTGGGGGAATGCGCACGAGGTGCCGCCATGTTTTTAGGGGGCAATATTGTTCATGGCTTGGAGGCGTTTACCACCAATTGCTTACATTGAGGACAACTTCTCCATCAAGCGGATTCGTGATTTGAACAAGTTGTGAGTGGGCAAATACAGAGTAGATAAAGTATCTTGTGGATAAATTTGATGTTTTCCACTTAGGAGCACAAACAGGAAGCCAGTTTATTATCTCAGAGATAGTAGGAACTGCAGATGCTGGAGAATCTGAGATAAAAAGGTGGAGAGCTGGATGAACACAGCAGGCCAAGCAGCATCAGAGGAGCTGGAAGGCTGATGTTTCGGGCCTAGACCCTTCTTCAGAA
>JAHRHZ010000187.1:223162-236985 GCA_024137785.1 Ginglymostoma cirratum | reverse complement strand
CTCCTCTGATGCTGCTTGGCCTGCTGTGTTCATCCAGCTCTACACCTTGTTATGCCAGTTTATTATCTGAATGGTTATGGATTTGAGATGGGACACCAGCTTGTAAAGGTAAGCATGTATGCACGGCAGGCGGTGAAGAATGCAGATTGTATGTTAGCCTTCACAGTGAGATGATTTGAATACAGAAGCAAGAGTATCATGCTGGAATTGCACAGGGTCATTGTGAGACTGAGGGGGCATCCAATAGAAATGTATAAAATTCAGGGCCCTTTGACATAAACGCAGAAATGATGTTCCTAATGACTGGGGAGTCCAGAACCAAGGTTCAAGGTTGAAGGATGCAGTGGAGGACTAAAGACTAAGATGAGCATAAATGTCTTCACCCAGGGAGTGGTGAGCTTGTGGAATTTTCTCCCACAGCAAACAGTTGAGGCCAAAACATAGGACAGAAGTGTTCAAAGAAAAAGAAGGAACTGGGTACTTACTTGCGTGTTTGGCCATGATCATTTAAATGTTGAAGCTGGATGAAAGGGCTGAATGGCCTTCTGCTGGTCTTATTTTCTCTGACTGTATTGACGAGGCATATAGTAACAGAGGAGCAAGAACTATTCCCAACATCAACTGGGGTAGTCATAGTGTGAAAGGTTTAGAGGAAGTGAAATTCTTAACACGCATCCAGGGCAGCTTTTGAAGCCAGTATTAAGAAGATCCTACAAGAGCGGGAACGGTACTGGACTTAATTTTAGGTAATTGAAGCTGAGCAAGTAGTTGAAATATCAGTGAGGGAATCAGTTGCAGACATTGATCATAACTCTGTTAGATTCAAGATTGTCTAGTACTGGACAAGGATGGGCATGGAATCAAAGTTCCAAACCAGTTGAGGGCAGATTGTAATAAGATTGAATATAATTTGGCTAGAGTGGGCTGGGAGCAGATACATTTCAGTAAATGTGTGTCACATCAGTGTGATACATTGAAGAAGGAAATTGAGAGTTCCAATAAAGTCGAAGGCTGGGACCAACAAATCTTGTGACCTCTGGATATACAGGATTGGCTAAAGAGAAGAATGGAGGCATTTAGCAACTACCAAAAGTTCAAAACAGCAGAAGCCCTAGCCAAGTACCGAATGTGCGGGAGGAGTCTTAAAAAAAGGAAATGAGAGCAATAAAGGGACATGAAAAGATAATTGGCAAAATATAAGTGAAAGGGGTGACATGGGTTTGGAAATCAGAAAGAATGTCCGTGATATACTTTTAAAAAACATTAGCATAGAAAGAGAGGAAGCTTCTGATTGGTCTAGCAGGCTTAAAAGCAGAAGTCTCCTGGGCCAGATTAAATGTATCCCAGATTGGTGGATATGGCAAGAACAAAAATAGCAGGGGCACTGGCAATAATTTTTAATTGCTTTCTGAGCACTGGGGAGATACCAAAGGCCTGGTTGTCAAAGAAAGATTATAAGGAGAAACCAGGGAACAATAGACCTGTGAGCCTGACTTCAGTTGTGGGTAAATTGTTGGAGGTGATTATATAAGATAGGATTTATGGTCATCGAGAGAGGCAAAAATTGATCAGGGATAGGCAGCATGGTTTTGTGCGAGGAAAATCGTGTTTCACAAACTAGATTGAGTTTTTTGAGGGAGTTAACAAAAAAGTTGATAATGGCAGAGCAGTAGATGTTGTTTATTTAAAATTTAGTGAAACCTTTTGACAAGGTTCTGCATGGTAGACAAAGTAGAAAAGTTAGATTACATGGGATTCAGGGTGAGCTTGCCAATTGGATACATTATTGGCTTAACAGCAGGAGACAGAGAGTAACGGTTGGCGCTTGCTTTTCAGATTGGAGCCCTGTGACCGATGCTGTTCCATATAGATTGGTTCTGGGTTCTCTTTTGGGATTTGTCATTTATATAAATGATTTGGATGAGAGTATAGAAGGCATGTTAGTAAGTTTGCGGATGACCCCACCAGTGAATAAGATTTTCTAAGATTACTATGAGATCGTGATCAAATGGGTTGAAAAATGGCAGATGGAGCTCAATCTGGATAATTGAGGTATTGCATTTAGGTACAAGAAACAAGGGTAGGGCTTCTCCAATTAATGGTGCAGCCTTTGACAGTGTTGTAGAACAGAGGGACCTTGGGGTGGAGGTACATAATTCTTTAAAGTCACATAGAGACAGCATGGTTAAAAAGGCATCTAGTAAGCTTACCTTCATTGCACAGCCCTTTGAACGTGGGATTTGGGTACATTATGTTGAGGTTGTACAGGACGTTGGTGAGGTCTCTCCTGGAATACTGTGTTCAGTTCTGGTCGCTCTGTTATAGAAAGGGTATTATCAAACTGGAGGGCGTTCAGAAGAGATTTACCAGGATGTTGCTAGGTATGGAAGGTTTGAGTTATAAGGAAATGCTGGATAGGCTGGGACTTTTTTCACTGGAGTGAAAGAGGTTGAGAGGAAACCTGTTAGAAGTTTATAAAATAATAAGAGGCACAGTCAAAGTTGATGGTAGTTGTCTTTTCTCTGAGATGGGAATTTCAAGACTATGGGACACACATTTAAGGTGAAATGAGAAAGAAAAAAACATGAGGCAATTTTTTTTACACAGAGTGGTTCGCATGTGGAATGAACCACCTGAAGAAGTGGCAGATGTGGGTACAATTCCAACATTTAAAAGACCTTTGGATGGATATATGAATAGGAAAGGTTTGGAGGAATATGGTCCAGGAGCAGGCAGGTGGGACTAGTTTAGTTTGGGATTATATTCAGCGTGGACTGAAAGGGCTGTTTCCATGCTGTTGGACGCTGTGATGTGTATCGTTATTCAAGAAGGGAACAAGGGAGAAACCAGGAAAATTACAGGCCAATCAGTCTCACCTCAGTGGTGGGGAAACCATGAGAAGCAATTCTGAGGGACAGAATTAACCTGCTCTTGGAGAGGAAGTAATCAGTCAGGAACAGTTAGCATGGTTTTGTTAATGGGAGGTCATGTCTGACCAACTTATTTTTTAGAAGTAACCAGATGTGTGGATGAGGGCAATTCATTCGACATAGTCTGCTTGGACTTCACGAAGACTTTTGTCAAAGTCCCACAGAGGAGACTGATAGCGAAGGCAACAGTCCATAATAATCAAAGTAATTTGGCTGATTAGCTCCAGAATTGGCTAATTAGTCAAAAGTGATTTGTGAGGCATGTTTTTGTGATTAGAAGCCTGTATCCAGTTGGGTTCCATAGGGATCGGTGTTGGGGCCCTTCCTGTTTGGGTTTATATAAGCGATTTATAGTGAATGTTGGGTCTTGATCAACAAATTCATGGGTGATATGAAAATTGGTGGGTAGTAGATAGTGAGGAAGACAGCCTTCTGAAGAGCGGTTGTGCAATTTAGGCCAAACTCTCTGAAGTGTAAAAGAATGAGAGGCTACCTAATTGAGTTATATAGTATGCTGAAAAGCATTGAGAAAGTAGAAGTTGAAAGGATGTTTCCTTCTGTGGGACATTCTGGAATGAGAGGTTATAGTTGTAGAATAAGTGTTGGCAGGTTTAACACATGAGGAGAAATTACTTGTCTCAGACGGTTGTGAATCTGTGGAATTCACTATCGCAAAATGAGGTGAATGCTGGGAAATTGAGTAAATTTAAGCAGGTAATTTAGTGAGTAATTAATAATGAGTTGAAGAGTTATGGCCAGCAGGCAGGAAAGTGCAGTTGGGGTGGGATGAGATCAGCCACAATTTTATTAAATGGCTGAATTGCTACTCCTGATGCTAGTTCTTGTGTTCTTAGTTTACAGGAGGATATAGACAGGCTGGTCAGACTGGCTGATCTGTAGCAGTTGGAACTTAACCCAGATAAGTGAGAGGTGATACACTTGGGCAGGGCAAACGAGCCAATGGAACACATGATGAACAAAGTAGGACCGAGGATCGGAGTGATCTTGCTGTGTGTGCCCACCCATCCCTTAAGGTAAGAGGACAAGCAGGTAAAGTGTTTAAAAGGCAAATGGGACACTTGCCTTTATTAGCCGGGGCAGAGAATTTAGGAGCAGGGAGGTTATGCTGGAACTGCACAGTCAGATGGTGAGGTCCCAGCTAGAGTGTTGTGTGCAGTTCTGGAATCTACAGAATACGAGGGATGTGATTGCACTGGAGACAACACAAAGGAGATTTGTCAGAATGCTGTCTGGGCTGGAAAGTTTCGTTATGAAGAAGGGTTGGATAGATTGGGATTGTTTTCTTTGGAGCAGAGGAGACTCAGAGTGGCAGGGTTGAGATGTATAAGTTACGAGGGGCATGGCAGAATTTGAAACTGGATTCTCAGAACATTCCCTGAATCAGTAGTCCAGCACTGATACTACTAACCCAACACATCTCCCAGAATTCTGACCCACCCAACAATACAGGAGCAGCAATGTCGTTCCAAGTTTGCGGTTAGGAGACCTTTATAGGACAGAAAAGGGGAGGTGTGCCATTGTTGCTTTGGCTGCCTGGGTTCATGCTTGGTGCTCTGACCAGTTTCATTCCCTCTTGATTTTTCTGCCGTGGTTTGACATTTTATAAAATGCTTAAGAACAGTGTACTTGGAAAATGGTGGCTGGGTTGGACAGAGTCAGCATGGATGTCCGAAAGGGAAGTGATGCTTGGCAAATCTCTTGGAACTTTTCTCGGAATTAATTAGCAAAGTTGTTGAGGGGGAGTCAGCGAGCATGGTTTATGTGGACTTTGAGAAGGCTTTTGACAATTCCAACAGATAATATCAGGTGGGAGGGGCGCAGTCTGAGAAACGTATAAAATCTTATTACGATGAGACAGGGTTGTTGCAGGAGAGTTATTCCCGATGCCAGGAGTGCCCAGAGCTAGGAATCACAGAGTAAGGGTATGTGGTAAACCTTTTACGTCTGAGGTAAGGAGAAATTTCTTTACACAGAGACCAGTGAGCTTGTGGAATTTGCTACCGCAGAGAGCTGTCAAAGCCAAACCATTGTGTGATTTCAAGGAGGATTCACATATAGCATTTGGCTCAAGGAATCAAAACATGTGGGAGGGAAAGGAAGAACATGCTGTTGAGTTATATGATCAGCCATGATAATACTGATTGGCAGAGCAGGTTCAAAGGGCCGAATAGCCCACTCCTGCTCTAATTTACTTGATTTCTATCGACACATTCGTCAGGAAGAAACTTCTCCCCCTGGTGGAGAATTCAATGACCAGGCTGCATAAATTTATGATCAGAGGCTGGAGATTTTAGAAGGGATGCGAGGAAAATATTTTTCCCCTTGAGGGCGGTGGGAACTTGAGACCTGCAAAGGTAGTTGGGTCAGAAACAGTCATAACATTGAAGAAGTATTGAGATGTGTTTATGTGTGCGGCGCAGGATTCTGGGCCAGTGCTGGAAAATGGGAGGAGAATAGTAAGGTTGTTGCTTCTGACCGGCACAGCCTTGATGGGCTGAAGGGCCTCTTTCTCTGTTTGTAGACCTCTATGACTGTCATAACTTTTATATCGCTATCACCCCCTTGTGTCCTTTATTCACCTTGGAGCAATGAGTTCCTTGAATGCAGCCTTGCAACTAAAATCCCCGATCCCTCAAACCATTCTGATAAAGCCCCTCTCCACCCTCCCAGGGACCGTCCCATCCTTCAGAATGTGTGGGTGATCACTGGTTTGTACAGACCCAGAATGCTCTCTGTTTGTGGCTGTGATGTCATCACACACTGACAATTGCACAATGACATCACCCACTGCCCAGGGATTTCCTCAAATGTGGGATTTTCCTGACTCCGGTGTTTCTGATATCTTTACAGGTGCCGGCTCCAGCGGGAGATTTTCAAATTGCAGACAGTGAAATTGATGAGCGGTGAGTAGCTTTGACCATTCTTTTACAATTTTGAGGTTTTTGGTGTGTGCCAGTTAGCTGTGGGAGGATCCACATCTCTGAGGCTGGTGCAACTCCTTTACTGTGGATCCGAAGCCATCCATTACTGTGTGTTGCCTCTATCCTCCCTGATCAGCTCTCTGCCATTGCCTAACATGCTCTGTTTAATGTTTATGTTTGTTTGCTAAATCTCTGAAATTTCTGTCATTGCCCATCATGGAAGTGTGCGCTGCTGACTTACCAGCTTCATCTTCCCTTGGTACTTCTCACCTTCAGGAATTGTAGAGTCATAGAATCATACAGTTTAGAAGAGGCACTTCGATCCATTGAGTCTGCACCAAAAAAAGACCTTATTTACAATGTTCCCACTTTCCAGTATTGGCCCATCATCATAAAAGTTATGACGTTTGAAGTGCTCAGCCAAGTACGTTTTTAAAGGTTGTGAAGTTTCCTGCTTCACTTACCCTCCCAGCTGGTGTATTCCAAATACCTACCACCGTCTGAGTGAAAAACATTAAACTTCATTAAATTCCCTCACTCTTCTGTCTTTCCCCTTTAAATGATGTCCTATTGACCCATCAACTAAAGGGAACAGATGCTTCCTATCCACCCTGTCTATGACCCTCATAATCTTACAGGAACAGGAGTACGCCATTCAGTCCCTGGAGCCTGTTCCATCATTCAATGCTGATCTGTCACCTTACACTATAGAAGTGCCTTTAGCCCATAGAATTGAGTTACAGTGAGTCGTAGAGTCATACAGGATAGAAAACAGGTCCTTTGGTCTCCCATGTCTATACTGACCAACAAACTCCAAACTACACTAATCCCATTTACCTGCGCTTGGTCAATAGACTACTATGTTCTGGCTTTTAGGTGTTCATTCAGATGATTTTTAAATGTTGCGAGAGTACCTGCCTCCATCACCATCTCAGCCCGTGCGTTCCATATTTCTACCACTCTCTGGGTGAATTCTTTTCTCCCTTCGATCTCCTCAAAACCACTTATTCCTCACCTTAAACCTATGCCCTCTGATCTTAGACATGTCTACTCTGGGGAAAAGATTCTCATGATCTGCACTGTCTATAACTCTCAGGATTATGTACACCTGAAACCTCCCAAATGCATGACCACACAGCCCCCTCTGCCTAATTTACCAGCTGATCAATATCAGACTGCAGCCTGAGAGCATCCTCCTCACTATCACCAATGCAACCAATTTTCCTGTCAGCTGCACGTCTGTCCTATAATGTCACGTCTTTCCTATAATGTGGTGACCAGGACTGTATACAGTACTCTAGCTGTGGTCTGACCAAAATTCTATACAGCTTCAACATAACCTCCCTGCTCTTATAATCTGTGCCTCGACTGATGAAGTCAATATCAATATAGAGTCATCGAGATGTACAGCATGGAAACAGACCCTTCAGTCACACTCGGTCATGCTGTCCAGATATCCTAAATTATTCCAGTCCCATTTGCCAGCATTTGGCCCATATCCCTCTCAACCGTTCCTATTCATGTACCCATCCAGATGCCTTTTAATTGTTGTAATCATACCAGCCTTCACCACTTCTTCTGGCAGCTCATTCTATACACGCATCACCGTCTGCACGAAAAAGTTGCTCTTTGGGTCCCTTTTAAATCTTACCCCTCTTACCTTAAACCTGTGCCCTCTAGTCTTGGACTCTGCTACCCTGGGGAAAAGACCTTGGCTGTTCAACCGATCCGTGCCCATCCTGATTCGATAAGGTCATCCCTCATCCTCTGACGCTCCGGTGAAAATAGTCGCTACCTATTCAGCTTCTCCCTTTAGCTTAAACCCTCCAGTCCTGGCAACATCCTTGTAAATTTTTTCTAAACTGTTTCATGTTTCACAACATCCTTCCGATAGCAGGGAGAACAGAACTGAACATAGTATTCCAAAAGTGGCCTAACCAATATCCTGTCCAGCCTCAACATGACCAAACGTTTCCCATACTCAATGCACTGACCAATAAAGACAAGCGTATCAAACGCCTTCTTCACTATTGTGTCTACCTGCGACTCCACTTCCAAAGAACAATGAACCTGCACTCCAAGGTCTCTTTGTTCAGCAACATTCCCCAGGACTTTAGCATTAAGTGTATAAGCCCTGCCCTGAATTGCCTTTCTAACATGCAGCACCTCACATTTTTCTAAATTAAACTTCCACCTACCACTCCTTGGCCCATTGCCCCATCTGATCAAGATCCCATTGTACTCTTAGATAACCTTCTCGGCTGTCCATTACATCACCAATTTTTCTGTCATCTGCAAACTTACTAGCCATACCTCCTATATTCACATCCAAATCATTGATAGAAATGACAAAAAGCATTGGACCCAGCACCAATGGTCATAGGCCCCTGTTCAAGAAGCAAGCCTCCTCCATTACCACCCTTTGCCTCCTACCTTTGACACAGTTTCGTATCCAAATGGCTAGTTTTCCCTGTATTCCATGTGATCTATCCTTGCTAATCAGATTACCGTGTGGAATTTTGTGAAACGCCTTACTGAAATCCATATAGACCACGTCCGCTGCTCTGCCTTCATCAATCCTCTTCGTCGCTTCCTCAACAAACTCAGTCAAGTTAGTGAGACACAATTTCCCGCGCTCAAAACCACGTTGACTGTCCCTAATCAATCCTTGATGGGATGCATGGTAACTTGCCAAGCTGGATCCAAAATTGGCTCAGTACTGGGAAACAGAGGGTGATGGTAGAAGGCGGTTTGTGTGACTGGAACGCAGTGTGCAGTGACATACCACAGGGATCAGTGCTTTTTGTGATATTTGTACATGATGTAGATAAGAATTGAGAGAGCTGATGACTAAGTCTGTGAATGACACAAAAATTAGTCGGGTGTTTGACAGTGAGGAGACAGGTGTTAGGTTACTGGAACGTATGAACAGATTGGTCAGAAGGCAGAATAGTGGCAGTTGGAATTTAACCCTGATAAATGGGAGGTGATGCACTTTGGAAGAAGGAACAAGACAAGGATGTACTCGATGAATGGCAAAACATTAGGAAGCTCAAACAAACAAAAAGATCTCATGTGCTTGTCCACATATTCCTGAAGGTGGCAGGACAGGTCAATTCATGTAGTTAAGAATGCACAAGGGACGCTTGCCTTTATTGTTCATTATAGATTCCAAGAGCAAGGTGTTACGAAGCGGGGGAAAGTCAAACCCTTTGGACAATTAACCTAAAACACAAGCCCCAATCTGTTATCGTGGGAGTAGAAGTTCCTTTCTAATGATGACCTTGAAACACCCAGAGAAGCTTGCTTTGTAATCTGTTAAAAGAATGGTTCAAAGAAAGAAAATCCCTGATCTCCATTGTATAAGTCACAAGTAACAATCACAATTTATTTATTTAACCCTAACAATGACCAAATGAACAGAATTACTGACAAACAGAACAATTTTTGCCCCCACCCCATACACCAGGCACAATCTATTCCCTAACTGAACTGAATTCTCCTGGCATGCTGTCCAAATAAACACAGGTCCCACTTGTTATAAGCCCAGTTAATAAGACAGCAATAAATTAAAACATAATCTCTCCAAATGTGTCTCTGGAACACTCTTCCTTCTGTTGATCTCACACCACAAACATTTTTCTTCCGCTGATTCTGCTGTCAGGGATGTTTTCTCAGTAAAGACTATTCGCTAGAAGTGCCGTGGTGGTACCTTTTGTGGATAGGATGGTGCTTTCACAGAGAGCTTAGTGATTTCTTGTGTGAGCTGGGTGCTTAATTCTCAGATGACGGTTAGCTCTCACACCCTTCAGATGGCAGTTGGCTCTCTGCTGACTTTCCAAATGTGTTTTTTATATATACCCTTGATGACCCGTCTATTTTCTTACAATTGCATCGGTCCGAGGTTGTCAAAACCGTCAGATTTAAATTCATTTGGCTTTCAACCCCTGAGTGCTTGATTTAAATTAATTGACTGCTTCCAGCTCATTGCCAAAACATCAAAACGAGCCGAAGGATTCCAATTATGCAACCAATCAATACATGTTTCCATTTTTAGTACTGTCTGAAATCTGCAGCTGCTTACAGACCCATTTTCTGTACAAACCTCTAATCTTAGAAAAGCACTCTATCTTTTCTAGGGACCGCACAAACAAATTCTCGTTCCCTGCCTTCCAATTCACGGTTACTCTACGCAACTTGGTAACAAGGGAGGACATGTCAGAGCTGTACAGCACTTTGGTTCAGCTGCAGCTGGAGTACTGTGTGCAGTTTTCATCACCACACTGTATGAAGGATGTGATTGCTCTGGAGGGGGTGCAAAGGAGATTCACCAGGATGTTGCGTGGTTGGATCATTTCAGCTATGAAGAGAGGCTGGATATTCTTAGGTTGTTGCCTTTGGAGCAGAGAAGGCTGAGGGGCGACCTGATAGCGATGTGTAAGATTATGAAGGGCATGGACAGGGTGGATAGAAAGCAGCTGTTCCTGACAGTTGAAGGGTCAAAAATAAAGGGGCAATACTTCACAGTGAATGGTAGAAGATTTAAAGGGGATTGGAGGAAAACCTTTTTCACCCAGAGGGTGATGGGGGCCTGGAATGTACTCCCTGGGTGGGAAGTTGAGGCGCGAAAGCTCAACTTTTCAAAACTACTTGAACGAGCTCTGGAAATGTCACGACATTCAAGGCTATGAGCCCAGTGTGTGATTAGTCTCAGCAGCGGGATAGTTTTGGCTCTGCAGACTTGCTGGGCCATTGGGCCTCTTCTGTACTGTATGATTCTATAATCCTCTTTGTTCTGAGTAAAGACAGATGTGAAGTACTCATTTAACATGCTGCCAACGTCCTCTAGCTCCACACAGATTGCCCCCTTGGTCCCTAGCGGGCCTGACTCTTTCCCTGGTTATGCTCTTTCCTTGTAGAATATCTTGGGATTCTCCCTAATCTTCCCTGCCAGTGTTTTATTATGCCCCACTTTACTGTCCTCATTTCTTTCTTATGTTTCCCCCTTGTACTTTCTATTCTCCTCTAGAACTCATCACTTTCCTCCCTTTGTACCTGTTAAAAGCTTCTCCTTCCCTTCTTATTCAGTCCTGTAATTTCGTAGGCATCCAGAGTTCTCTGGGCTTATTACAGAGTCACAGAGTTATGGAGGTTTACAGTGGAAAGAAAGGCCGTTCGGCCCATTGAGTCTATGCCAGTCATGGACAACTAAGTAGTTATTGTAATTTTCCAGCACTTGGCCCATAGCCATGTATACCTTTGCATTGCAAAGGTCCATCAGAATATTTCTTAAATACTCCTACATTTCCCCCAAAGGGAACATGTTTCACCTAATTCTTTTTAAACAACCCCACTGTTTGCCTTCCTCCAACCCACAGCCCTTTCTTGCAGACAATCTGTTTTTCTTCTCTGCTGCCTCACAGTGCCAGGGACCTGTGTTCGATTCCAGCTTTGGGCGACTGTCTGTGTGGAGTTTGTACATTCTTCTCCGTGTCTGTGTGGGTTTCCTCCACGTGCTCCAGTTTCCTCCCACAGTCCAAAGATGTGCAAGTTAGATGGATTGATAATGCTAAATAACCCTGTGAAGTCCAGGGATGTGCAGGCTAGTTGAATTAGTCATGGGAGATGTGGAGTTATGGGGTTAGGGTGGAAACTGGATTTAGGTGGGATGCTTTTCGGAGGGTCAGTGTTGACCAGATTCGCAGTATGGCCTCTTTCTGCACTGTAGGGATTCTGTGAATTAGATCCAGCACTACATTGTCACATGTTGGAGCTACAACATGTTGAAGTTATAAACACTCCTGAGTACATTTGAATAAATCTGCCCCTCTAAACTGTTTACACCATGACTACACCAATTAATGCTGGTGAAGTTGAAATTCTGTAATCTAACAACTGGGTTGTTCTTCTTACATACTTCAGTGAATTGTCTGCATTATTCATTTCATTTCTCCTCCAACGCTGAGGTTATATTGACTCTCAAGTTCTGAACCACTTTTTTATTCCTTGTAACTTATTCTGCACACCCTTAATGTTAACTGATTCTCTGTCCTCAGATACTGCCTGACCTGTTGCAATTTTCCAGCATTTTCTATTTATTTCAGACTTGCAGCAGCTACAGTATTTTGCTACTCTTTTGATAATAAGACCGTAAGACATAGGAGCAGAAATTCGGCCATTTGGTCCATCGAGTCTGCTCCGCCATTCAATCATGGCTGATACGTTCCTCAACCCCATCTAGGCTTGCTCCCAGAACCAAGTCTAGAAACACAGACGGATGAATTAAAAGCCCATTTCTGACAGGATGTGTGTTGGTCACAGATTGTGGCCTATTGGTTCCTATTAATTGAGTCACACAAAATCACTGATTACAATGGAGAAGGAGGCTACTCTGTCCATTGTGTCTGTGCTGGCCTTTCTCCAAACGCAAATCAGTGATTCCTATTATTTGCCCTTTTTTCTTCAGGAGCTTTTCCAGTTAGCTTTTGAAAGTCTTTGTTGCATCAGCGACGCCCACTACCTCTGCATGAATTTTAAAAAAAAACTGAAGAAATAAAAGCGGACAAAAGGATTTACACACATTTAAAAAGGTAAGGACTGATTAGGGAGCATCAGCATGGCTTTGTGCATGGGAAATCGTGTCTCAGTAAGTTCGTTGTGTTTTTTTGAAAATGTGGCAAAGAAGATTGAAGGCTGGGTGGTAGACATTGTCTGTATGGACTTGAGCAAAATGCTCGACAAGGTCCGCGTGGTAGACTGGTTAGCAAGGTTAGATCATATTGGAAATCAGGAAGAGCTCGCCAGTTGGATACAAATTTGGATTCAAGGTAGGAAACAGAGGGTGGTGGTGGAGGGTTGTCTTTTGAACTGGAGGCCTGTGACCAGGTGGTGTGCCATAAGGATCAGTGCTGGGTCCACTGGTTTTTGTAATTATACAAATGATTAGGATGTGACGGTATGGTTAGTAAGTTTGCAGATGACACCAACATTGGTGGCGTAGTGGACAGAGAAGAAGGCTATCTTCACTGAATAGTTTGGGATCTTGATCAATGGGCTGAAGAGTGGCAGATGGAGTTTAGTTTAGATAAATGTGAGGTGTTGCATTTCAATAAGGCAAATCAGGGCAAGATTTAGACAGTTAATGGGAGGGCCCTGGGGAGTGTTGCCGAACAAGGGGACTTAGGGTTGCAGGTGCATAGTTCCTTGAAAGCGGAGTTGCAGGTAGACAGAATGGTAAAGAAGGCATTTGGTACACTCGCCTTCATTTGTCACTGCATTGAGTTACCGGAGTTGGGATGTCATGTACAGGACATAGATAGAATACTATATTCAGTTCAGGTCTTCCTGCTATGGGAAAGAAGTTGTGAATCCTGAAAGTTGGCTAGGCCAACATTCATTGACATCCGTAAACTGCCCAGAAGGCAGTTAAGAGTCAAAATTGCTGTGGGTCCGGACACGTAAACCAGACCAGTTAAGGATGGCAGCTTTCTTCCCTAATGGACCTGAGTGAACCAGATAGTTTTGTTCCTAACAGTCGACAATGGATTCATGACCATCGTTAGACTTAAAACCAGAGTTTTATTCGATTCAAATTCTACCATCTGCCATGGCAGGATCTGAACCCAGGTCCCTGGATTAATAGTCTGGTGATAATACTGCCAAATAATTGATTCTCATGCCCTACAAGAATTATTCAGAAATGATTTACAGGGGTATTGCCGGTATTGGAGGGTTTGAGCTGTGGAGTGGGGCTGAAAAGGCTGGGGCTCTTCTTCCCTGGAGCATTGGAGGTTGAGTTGAGAGGCTTACCGCATCAACGGCCCTCCCAGGCAGTGCATTCCAGATTTACACGACCTTTTAGGTGAAAAATGTTTTCCTCCATTCCCCTGTAAAACTCTTGCCTTTCACTGCAAAGTGATGCCCCGTGTTATTCAACCTTCAACGAAGGGAA
>JAHRHZ010000187.1:196395-222762 GCA_024137785.1 Ginglymostoma cirratum | reverse complement strand
AATCTATTCACGTGCTGAATGTGGAAAAGCATTCACTCAGTCATCCAGCCAACTGAGAAGCCATTGGGTTTGCACAGGTTAGAAGCCTTTTCAATGTCCAAACTGAGCAAAGTGTTTGAAAAGATCCTGGGAGCTGACATCCCACGTACTTGTTCACATTGACATGGGTCCATTCAGATGAAGAACTCACCCCACTCTACAGCAGTGAGTTCACACTGGGGAGAAGCAGTTCACCTTCTGTGTTGGGGGAAGGGATTCATGGAGTTACAAAAACTGCTGAAATGCCAATGAGTTCCTGAGTAACTGCAGTGATGAAAGATGTATAATTTATATAAATTCAAGTTTTGGAAGTTGTCTTTTATAGTCGAGATACTGAATGTGGGTCACTTTCTGAAAGTTTTCTTTAAAATAAAAAGTGAGTCCTTGTGAGACAGTGACCTTCCTCCAGCACTGCTCAGAAAGCAAGTGGCTGTGGAGCCCTATGTGGAGTTAATGGGAAATTGTTTAGACTCTGTTGATTTACAATAGATGAGCAAAGATCAAATGATGTTTTCAGTTCAGAATAATCAAGGATTGATTTTAGTTTATAAACCCAGGGTTAGAAGGTATTTTGTCCAGTTTGGAGATCTGACTGTGATCAGAATCAAGTTTAGTCTCTCTACGATATAGAGCTCAGAATAATTCAGTGGAAAAAAAAATTAAAAAGTCACCCGAGTAGAACTTCCGAACCAGAAGAGTTTGGTTTGAGCTCTGAAGGTATTAGAAGCAGAAAATGTTGATTCTCTGGAATTTTCTTTCATGAATATTCTCAAAATTCATAGTTCACAGGAAGAGTTTGGGCCAAACCAGTTCAGGTATAACTTAGAGATTTAATATTGGGTGTAATTTCTCTGGATTTAAATCTGTGTAAATTGACACGGGAACACAGTTGCAGCAGGTAATCAGGAAGGCTAATGGAACATTTGAAATAAAGTGCCAAGGGGTTGTTGGAGTAAAAGAGGGGGATGTTTTAGTGTAACTGTACCGGGTGCTGGTGAGACCACATCTCGAATGCTGAGAATAGTTTTGGTCCCCTTATGGAAGGAAAGGTATCATTTCATTGGAGGTAGTTCAGAGAATATTCTCCAGGATATTCCCTCAGATGGAGGGACTGTCGTATGAGCAAAGGCTAAACTTATTGGGAGTCTACTCACAACATTTAAGAAGCACCTGGACGAGCACTTAAAATGTAGGCCATAGTAGGCTGTGGACCAAGTGCTTAGTATTATGGATTAGTATAGTTTAATCCTCATTGGTTGGCATAGACATGGTTGGCTATGAGAATGAGAAGTGATGAAACATATTAACATGCCAGCATATTGAAAGGGTAAATGTTGAGAGGATTTTTCACCTCCTGGAAGAATCTCAGACCAAAGAGCGTAGTCTCAGAATATAGGGCCACAACCAATTTAAGACCGAGATGAGGAGGAATTTCTTCTGGTCGAGAGTTGAGAGCCTGTGGACCTCATTGCCACAGAACAGTGAGGCAGAGTGGGGCCTTGTGTAAATTGAAGGCTGACATAGATTCTTGATGAAAGATTATGGGGAAAATCACAGGAAAGCAGCTATGAAGAATGTCAGATCAGCTCTGATCGTGGAGAATGGCAGAGCAGGCTCAAGGGGCCAAATGGTACTGTTGGGAAATAGGTTGGGAACATTGTTTTTTCTCTGTTTTGTCTTGCGTAATAAACATCTGTTTTTTTGCTAAAAAATCTCTGCAGCCTCACATGACAGTTTCAGTGACTGACCACCACATCAACCAAATTAAAAGAGTAATCTCACTTGGAGACAGTCAGACACATAATTAAATTCTGTCACCCAATGTACCAGAACATGTGGGAAAAAAAAAGTCTCATCCAATACAAAATAATAAATGAAGCACAATACACCGGGTGGCACGGTGGCTCAGTGGTTAGCACTGCTGCCTCACAGCACCAGGGACCCAGGTTTGATTCCAGCCTGGGGTGACTCTATGTGGAGTTTGCACATTCTCCCTATGTCTGTGTGGGTTTGCTCCGGGTGCTCCGGTTTCCTCCCACAATCCAAAAGATGTGCATGTTAGGTGGATTGGCCATGCTAAATTGCCTGTAGTGTTCATGGATGTGTAGATGAGGTAGGTTACAAGGGGATGTGTGTGGTTGGGATACTCCGAGGTTCGGTGTGGACTTGTTGGGCCGAAGGGCCTGTTTCCATACTGTAGGGATTCTGATTCTGATTCAACCTGATACTCTAGTTGCTCAAGAATTTATCCCATATTTACTTACAGGAGCAAAGACTGTCAGAAGCAGAGTGAAACTCTCACTTGCGTACCAGGCTTAAGGTGGATATTTACAGAAGAAATCCTTCCCTCTCCCACAGAGGGAGGAAGTTTCAAAATGTCTAAAGCGCAAGCAGCCCTCCAACTCCATTTTAATTTAATCCCTACTTACTGTCACTTTTTTTTCCCATGTTAACATTGCCCTGGTCACATTGCGTTTTTGCTGGCGGTGGAAAGTCCAGCAGCTGTTTTGGTTCATCTCTGTTCAGTTTGAAAGCCTCTCACTGACAGCAGAAAGCCTCATTTACAGCATTCTACCACCAGGCAGGACCCCTGCAGAAGTTTACAAATTAATAAAAAAGGAAACACACGTAAAATGTAAAATCTATTTGTGGCACTCTGAGGGAAAGAATTTTCTTTTGCTTGTTGACGAGTGATGGGGACACTTGTTTGCCTGGGTGTGAAACTCAGGGTTTGTATCTCCTGCACTAGTAGAGTATTGAACAGGAACTTGAAGACACAGAAGTAGTGGGAAAATGACTCTCTAGTGTGTAATATGCTCCCTCTCTCTGTACAGGCAGGGAAAACGGGATGCATGTGAATGCTTCTGAGAAAAAGGTATGCGTAGGGTCAGCTTGTTAATTTACGCAACATTTGTAAAAACACAGTGCACATTCTCAGAATCACAATGGTTCAACTGACCTATCCTGGATATGCTTCATGTATTTATTCAGACAAAGCTTTACTCTATAACCTCCCCTATTTATACATAATTCTGACAAGAATTGGAGCAGAGTTATGATGGGACAGCTTAAATGGCCACGTGAGGGACAAATGTGAAGGGATAAAATCAGTTTTTTTTTTTTTGAGTAGCTGACTGCGCACAGGATCCCAGGTCATAGCATGAGTTTTGAGATGACACAGTTTGGCAATGGTGGAAACAAGGAAAAGAAGTGGAGCAAACTTCAGGAGGATACAAGGATTCTGATGAAATGGACAACAAACCAAGGGGTGGGATGCGAAATGGGTGCAGGGACAGTGAATGTTCTGGTTTAATTTATGTTAAACTGAATCTTGCATATGTGGAAAATAAGGCTGGAATTCTGTCCGTTCAGGGAAAGCATGTTAAAAGCTGTTTCTTTTATACTTCCTTGCATTTTAGAAAATGTTAGTTTGTTTGAAGACATTTGGGTTTTAATTGATTGAGGATGCTGTTCCCACAACCTGCTTCCAGAAAGTGCTCTGAGATAATTAAGTGCTCACACTGCCTGGATTCCTTTCTATGCTTCAAACGTGAATATACAGAAAAGCTTACATGTCAGATCAGCCACTGAATTTACTGGTTTGTCGTAGTCGTGGAATTGTACAGCTTGGAAACAGGCCCTTTGGTCGACATGGACGAGTTGGTTCAGACAGCCGAAATTAACCTAGTCCCATTTGCCAGGATTTGGCCCTTATCCCTCTGAACCCTTTCTTATTCATATACACATTAGGATGCTTTTTAAACATTGTAATTGTACCAGCCTCCACAACCTCCTCTGAGAAAGTTGCCTCTCGGTCACTTATTATCTTCCTCCTCACACCTTAAAACTATACCCCCTCTAGTTTTGGATTTTGCCACCCCAGGGAAAATACCTTCCTATTCACCCTATCCATCTCCCTCATAATTTTCTAAACCTCTATAGAGGTCACTCCTCAGCTGCTGAGGTTCCAGGAAAAAAAAAATAGCCCCAGCCTACTCAACCTCTCCCAAGAGCTCAAACCCTCCAACCCTGGCAACATCCTTATAATTTTTTTCCCTCAACCCTTTCAAGTTTCACAACTTCCTTCCTATGGCAGGGAGACCAGAATTACACAGTATTGCTAAAGTGGCCTAACAGATGTCCTGTAAAGATGCAACATGACCTCCCAACTCCCACACTCAATGCACTGACCAAGACAGACAGGCATACCAAATACCTTCTTCACTATCCCATCTACCTGCAACTCCACTTTCAAAGGAACTATTAATCTGCACTGCAACATCTCTTTGTTCAACAACATTCCCCATCAAGGTGTGCAAGTTCTGGCCTGATTTGGCTTTCCAAAAAGTAGCATCTCACATCGACCTGATATAAATTCCATCTGCCACTCATTTGAGTTCATTCCACAAAAAAAGTTTCTCCGATTCCATACTAACCTGTTATGACTTTCAAATCTCGATTGTCGAAATATAAAATAATAAAGAATTGCAATCAAATAAAGCTCATGGGTGGATGAATTCACTCCCATCTCACCACTGGGTGCAGGTGCATGTCTCATATTCACTGTTTACTCGTGATTGTATGTGATATGATACAGTGTCACCGAGGGAGCATTGCAAACAGTACAACATGAAATTGCAAAAGGATACTGAAGCCTGTAATTCACACTCATATCTAGATATAAATCACGCCAATCCACTCGATTAAATTCTAGTCCATGAACATTGGTATCAGCAATCCGAGACTTAAATCGCCAGAATCATCGATTAGATGATAGTTTGTTTTAAATACTCGTTTCAGCTTATTCAACAAAAACCCAATGTTGAAATAAAACAAATTAAACAATCTCAAACCTTTAAATCACACATTCAACACAAAATACAGCACACGTTCAACAACTGCTTCAGTGCTAAACATACAACCGCCATTCTCTCTTCAGAGCCACCCAAAACCTTACATTGAGAGCGGAGACCCGAGATGAGGAAAGAAAGCACATGCGGAGGGGGGACAGTACTGCAGGTAGTTATATCTGGTCGAAAACATGTCAAGAGATACTGAATCGCTTTGCGGCTACCAGGGTCATTATTTCTCGATTTCTAAATTTATTGATGTTCCTCCACTCGTGTCGGATCTTTCCAACTGCCTCATGGATACATTCCGTTCAGGCTCAGTAACACTAACTGATGGCAGCGTGAATACTGTGTTACCGGCCTCTCAGTAATACAAAGGAAATTAAAATTAACTCGGCAGTGGTGAGGGTCCAGTTTCTTTCGCAGATGTTGTGGGTGGCTCTCAAAAGAGCCTTTGGGTTGTCAGATGAAATAACGGTCTCTTCACTTTTTAGTGGCGCCCCCAGCGGCGGTTTTCTTGGGCAGCAGTACGGCCTGGATATTAGGCAGCACCCCGCCCTGAGCGATGGTCACCCCTCCCAGCAGCTTGTTGAGCTCCTCGTCGTTGCGCACGGCCAGCTGGAGGTGCCTGGGGATGATGCGGGTCTTCTTGTTGTCCCGGGCCGCGTTACCGGCCAGCTCCAGGATTTCAGCCGTCAGATACTCCAGCACCGCAGCCAGATAGACCGGCGCTCCGGCACCCACACGCTCAGCATAGTTACCCTTTCTCAGGAGCCTGTGAACACGGCCCACCGGGAACTGCAGGCCAGCCCGGGACGACCGCGACTTCGCCTTCGAGCGAGCTTTCCCACCAGCGCCCTTTCCTCTCCCAGACATGGCCACAATCTCACAAGCACTTTCACAGAGAATGGGGCAATGTGCCCACATCCCGCCCTCTTATACCTTCGGGAGGAATGGTGGTGCGGCCATTGCTGATTGGTCACATTGTACAGTATCTCCTAATGTCGTTTCAATTCCCAATCAGATATCTGCTTCACTCACCAATCCGGGGCGGGCCCGGGGAGGAGGCCGGAAAATACCGGCGCTAAATCATCAACCGCTTTCTTTCATACTCGAAAAGCCCGCCAATATGTACAAAAGAGGGAATTTTACAAAGAGGAATGCGTAAAGACTTACGAGTTAGTTTAGTTTTAGCTTAGAAATGTACGCTTCACACAATCTCTTTATCTCATTCAGTCCATTTAAATACGGACCTTTAATGGGATTTTCTGAATTTTAAGTACAAGCGGAAACAAGATCCAAGCGCCAAAAGCCACACTCTGCAGCATTCTTTTTCTTCCAATTTATTTAAAAAGCCTATCTGTATATTGATAAAACATCAGACATCGTTCTTCCAGGTGAGCGCATTAACAACGAACACCGTCTCTGGACAATATTTTAAATGCGAGCTCCGTTATCGTACCTGATCACACCTCAGCAAAAGCACAAATTTGTTGTCCCAGTTCTGGTTTATCGCGGTTCATTTTGAAAGTCTCTCACCCACAGAAGAAAGCCTCATTTACAGCATTCTACAAACGGACGCAACTCCCGTGGAGATTTGGAAATTAAAACAAAAGACCAGCGATCTCAAAATGTATCTATTCGGGGGATTCAAAGACATTTTCATTCGACAGGGATGAACTTCACGGTTCATACTCCACCAGGGCATGCAGCTCCTGAACTAACCGAGTATTAAAGGATAACTAACAGAATTAGCTCAACCATGCCTGGTTGAGTGTGCTCTCTCTCTGCAGGTAAAGAAGAGACTGTATGTGAACGCAACCGAAAGTATTTTGCAGAGGAACAGTGACCAATTATCACACAAACTTAAACAGCCAAATGCATAAATAGACGATTCCCAATAATCCATTTCAAACTAAAGCAAATCAGTAATAAGGAGACAATGGCTCAGCTTCTTTCAGTGAAATTGTGGGTGGCTCTTAAAAGAGCCGTTGGGTTTTGGTATATGTGTTTCTCTCAGCACAATGTGGGGTCTCACTTGGAGCTGGTGTACTTGGTCACCGCCTTTGTACCCTCCGACACAGCGTGCTTGGCCAGCTCCCCGGGCAGCAGCAGCCGCACGGCGGTCTGGATCTCCCGGGAGCTGATGGTGCTGCGCTTGTTGTAATGGGCCAGGCGGGAAGCCTCCCCCGCGATACGCTCGAAAATATCGTTGACGAACGAGTTCATGATACTCATAGCCTTGGAGGAGATGCGGTGTCGGGGTGAACCTGCTTCATCACTTTGTAGATGTAGATGTAGATGGAATAACTTTCTTTCCTGGATCGTTTCCTTTTCTTGCTGCCTTTCCCTGGCGCCTTCTTGATGATTTTCTTCGCGCCCTTCTTGGAAGTTGGCTGCGGTTTCTTCTCATCAACCATAGTTACTGTCACTTTCAGACACAATAAGGGAAAGTGAGCTCGGAGCTCGTTTTTTGTAGCCTGACAATGTCAGCAATGCTAATGAAGGATGGGGGAAAGCCTTGTTCCTGATTGGGTAGTTTACAACAATGTCAATACATCACATTTAGTCTCTCTCCGATTGGTTAGTGTGGGACACAATGAGGATCTGTCAGGATCTGCAACGAAATGTGAAATACAAACCGAAATTTATACCCGAATCAAACTCCGAGCTCACTCTAAATTGAACTGATTATTATCACTTAATGATATTTTAAACACAGTACCTGTGAGATTTTAATTGTGACAATGTGTTTTATTCTGCTCATGAAAATCTTTTGTGTGCAAAATTTTTTTTTCATCACTATCTGAGATTTCCTTATTAGCCTGTGGGCAGCAACGTACTGTCAAGACATTCAGGTTTACTTAGAGATAGTTTGCCGAATATCTGTTAATCTCTGCAATGTGAAAATGGGAGTGCAGTTATCGGTCTGTCTGTTTATGCAGTGTGAAAGATAATTATTCTCTCACAATCTGTTCCTGTCATACAGATGTACAACATGTTAACAGGCCCGAGGGTCCACCTCGTCCATGGTAACCAGATATCCTAGATTAAGCTAGTCCCACTTGCTAGCATTAGGTACATATCCCTCTAAACCCTTCCTTTGCACATACTCATCAAGAAGCCTTTTAAATGTTGTAGTTTTATCAGCCTCCGCCACTTATGACATTCAATCCATAAACACATCAGTCAGTGCGTGCAAACGTTGTCCTTTCAAATCCTTTTAACTCTTTCCCCTCTCCCCTTAAACCCACGTCCTCCAGTTTTGGATTCTTCTACCCTGGGGAGAAGATCTTGATTGTTCACTCTATCCATGCCCCTCATCATTTTATAAATATCAATAAGGTCACCACTCAGCCCCCAACACACCAAAGAAATATAAAACTGCTGAGTCAGGAAAAAAATAAAGAACTGCCTACTCAGTGTCTCCCACAGCTCAAACGCTTACACCCCCAGCAACATCCTTGTAAACCTTTTCTAAACCGTTTCAAAGTTTAACAACATCTTTCTCATAGCAAGGCGAGACCAGAACTGAATGCAGTATTCCAAAAATGGCCTAACCTATGTTTTGTGCAGCCTCCTGATGACCTCCCAATCTATACACTCAATGCACTGACCAATCAAACACCTTCCTCACTGCCCTATCTACCTGTAATTCCACTTTGAAGGAACTATGAACCTGCACTTCAAGGCATCTTGGTTTGGTACCACTTCCCTGGAGCTTACCATTCAGTGTGCAAGTCCTGTCCTGATTTTCCCTCACAACTTGTAGCACCTCACATTTTTCAAGATTAAACTCCAGCTGCCACTCCCCGGCCCATTGTAGTTTGAAGTCATAGGGTCACACAATAATACAGTATGGACAAAGGCTCTTGAGCCCAAACTGGTTCATGCTGACCATGGTGCCCACTCAGCGAGTTCCGATTGCCCACATTTGGGCCATCTCCCTCTAAATACTTCCTAACCATGTACCTATTCAAATGTTTTATTAGATGTTGCTATTGCACCTGCCTCAACCACTTTCTTTGGCAGCTTATTCCACATGTGCACAACTCTCTGCATGAGGAAGTTGCCCCTCAGGTCCTTCTTAAATCCTTGCCCTCTCACCTGAAACCTATGTCCTCTAGTTTTCGATTCCCCATCCCTGGGCAAAAAAAAACACTATATGCATTTAGCCTATGATTTGCCCCTCATGATTTTATACACCTCAATAAGGTCACACCTCATTCTCCTATGTTCCAAGAAATAAAGTCCTATTCTGATCAACCTCTCCCCATAACTCAGGCCCACCAGTCCTGCGTAAATCTTCTTTGAACGTTTTCCAGTTGAACTATGTCTTTTCTATAACTGGGCAACCAAACTGTACACAATACTCCAAGTGTGGTCTCACCACCGACTTATACAACTGTCATATAACGTCCCAAGTCCTATACTCATTGCCTCAATCAATGAAGGCTCACATGCCAAATGCCTTTTTCAGGACTTTATCCACTTGTGACTCCGCTTTCAACGAACTACGCACTTGTACTCCTCAGTCCCTCTGTTTCACAACACTCCTCAGGACCTTACCATTTACTGTATGAGGCCTACTTTGGTTTGGACTTTCCAAAGTGCAACACCTCACACTTACCTGCATTGAAGTGCATTTTCCAATCCTCAGCCCACTTCTCCATCTGATCAAGGTCCCTCTAATTTTGATCACTATCAATGATACCTTCAAATTTTGCATCATCCGCAAATTTACTAATCATGCCTTGTGCATTCAAATCCAGAACATTTATCTTAATAACAGACAACAAAGGTTACAGCACCGACCCCTGTGGCACACCACAAGTCACAAGCCTCTAGTCCAAGAAACAACCTTCAACCATCACCCTCTGCTTCCGACCATCAAGCCAATTTTTAATTCAATTAACTAGCTTTCCCTGGATCCCATGCAACCTAACGTTAGAAGATAGAACATAGAACAATATAGCACAGTACAGGCCTTTCAGCCCATGATGTTGTGCCAAACTTTTACCCTAATCCCAAGGTCTATCTATCCTCCACCCCTACCTTAAACTATCATCCATATGCCTGTCTAATAGCCGCTTAAATGCCCCTAATGAGGCAGACTCCGCTACCCTCACCAGCAATGCATTCCACACCCCGACCACTCTCGGAGTAAAGAGCCTGCCTCTGACGTCTCCCCTATATCTACCTCCACTCACTTTAATACTATGTCCCCTTGTAATAGCTACCTCCACCCTAGGAAAAAGTCTCTGGCTGTCCACTTTATCTATACCTCTGATCATCTTGTATACCGCTATCAAGTCACCTCTCAACCTTCATTGTTCTAAAGAGAAAAGCCTTAGCGCCCTCAATCTTTCCTTGGAAGACCTTCCCTCCATTCCAGGCAACATCCTGGTAAATCTCCTCTGCACCTTTTCCAACACTTCCACATCTTTCCCGTAATGAGGCAACCAGAACTGGACACAATTTCTGATGAAGGGTCTCGGCCCGAAACGTCACGTTTGCCTGCTCCTATGATGCTGCTTGGCCTGCTGTGTTCATCCAGCCCCACGCCTCGTTATCTCACAATACTCCACATGTTGCTCAACCAGGATTTTGTATAGCTGGAGCATATCTTCATGGCTCTTGAACTCAATCCCTCTATTAACGAAAGCTAACACACCATACGCCTTCTTAACAACTCTATCCACCTGGGTGGCAGCTTTCAGGGAACTGTGGGCATGAACCCCAAGATCCCTCTGCTCCTCCACACTGCCAAGAATCTTTCTGTTAGCCCTGTATTCTGCTTTCAAGTTTGTCCTTCCAAAATGAATCACTTCACACTTTTCAGGGTTAAACTCCATCTGCCACTTCTCACCCCAGTTCTGCACCCAATCAATGTCCCTTTGTAACTTAGTTCGGAGGGCTGGTCTACGCACAACTTGAACCACCTTCGTATCATCCACAAGCTTACTAATCCACCCTTCCACTCCTACATCCAAGTCATTTACGAAAATTACAAATAGAAGAGGACCCAGAACAGATCCTTGTGGTACATCACTCGCAACCGAGCAGCATGTTGAATATTTTCCGTCCACTACCACCCTTTGTCTTCTAAGGGTCAGGCAATTCTGAATCCAATCTGCCACATTTATTCCATGCCTCCTTACCTTCTGCACAAGCCTACCATGGGGAACCTTACCAAACGCCTTACTTAAATCCATGTATACCACATCCACTGCTCTACCTTCATCCACGTGTTTGGTCACCTCTTCAAAGAATTCAGTAAGGTTCATGAGGCATGATCTACCCCTCACAAATCCATGCTGACTATCACAAATCAAACTGTGCCTTTCCAAGTGATCATAAATCCTATCTCTCAGAGCCATTTTCAATAATTTGCCTACCACTGACCTAAGACTGACTGGCCTGTCATTTCCGGGGTTATCCTTATTCCATGTTTTGCCTCTCTCCAATCTTCTGGCACTATACCCGTGGACAGTGAGGACGAAAAGATCATCGCCAAAGGCCCCGCGATCTCATCCCTCATTTCCCACTTAATCCTTGGATAAATCCCATCAGGCCCAGGGGACTTATCCATCTTCAAGTTCCTCAAAATTCCTAGTCCATCTCCCTAACTAACATCGACCTCCTCTATCCTACCAGCCTGTTTCACACGGTCCTCCTCCACAACCAAGTCCCTCTCAGTTGTGATTACCAAAGAAAAGTATTCATTAAGGACCTCTCCTATCTCTTTAGGTTCCGCGCACAAATTCCCTTTACAATCCTTGATCGGCCCTACCCTTTCTCTGGTCATTCCAGCAGTGAACCTTACCTCCCATATCCTGCAGGAGGAGCATGTAACTGCCCTAGCTTTGATTCCCACTACTCTAGATTTCCAGAAGAATTAAAAAAAAGCCTTACCTTAGCCAATGCCCGAATATATTAGTTACTACCCGGTTCGCGTTCTTTCCACACACTCGCTGCTCCAAACAAGAAGGCTGCTGCTGCACGAGGTAAGTTTTTAAAAAGGAAAAGAAAAATCTTACCTTCCTGTCGGCACCCTGGCTTGCACTCCCGCTGCTCCAAACCTTATTACTAGCCTGCCATGCAGGACCTTGTCAAAGGCCTTACTAAAGTCCATACAGAAAACATCCACAGCCCTACCCTCATCTATCCATTTTGTTACCTCTTCAAAAAGCTCTAAAAGATTTGTCAGGCATGACTTCCCATGCACAAATGCACGCTGACTATTTCTAATCAGACCTTGACTGTCCAAATGTTGGTTGATCCTGTCCCTCAGTATCCTCTCCAATAACTTGCCTACCACTGATATCAGACTCACTGGCCTGTAGTTCCCTGGCTTGTCTTTGCCATCTTTCTTCAACAATGGAACAACATTAGCCACCCTCTAGTCTTCCTGAACTTCACCACTGGCTAAAAATGAAGCAAAAATCTCTGCAAGGGCCTCTGCACTTTCTTGCCTAGCCTTCCACAACATCCGAGAATGGTCAGGCACAGGTAATTCATCCACCATAAGACTGCAAACACCTCCTCTTTGGTAATATGTATGTGGCCCAAAATATCTTCACTTCTTTCCCTTATTTCCTTGGCATCCATGATTCTATCCTCAGTAAACACGGAGGAGAAATAATCATTAAAAATCCCCCCAATTTCCTCGGGCTCTATACGTAGGCTGCCATGCTGATTTTTAAGGGGACCTATTCTCTCCCTAGCTTCCCTTTTACTCTTAACATAGCTATAGAACCTCTTGGGATTATCTTTAACCTTATCTGCCAGATCCAACTCATACTCTCTTTTTGCTCTTTTCATTTCCCTCTTAAGTATGCTCCTACACTTTTTATTGTTATCCAGGGATTCACTTAAGCCCAATATCTTAAAACAAGTGCATGGCTTCTTTTTTGTTTTCCTGACCAGAGCCTCAATAACTCAGCTCACCTTCTTCTGTCATGTATGTCAATTTCTGCTGTTCAAATGCATGACATTATTAGTCTGTACCGTTCAGTTTGGTCTATGTGAATGTGTGAGTGCAGTTCTCAATCTATGCCTGCTTCTACTATGAGAATGCTTGAGTCTTGTTACCGGTCCCTATATGTCCATTCTGCTATCAATATCAGAGTGCAGTCATTAATCTGAACCAATCAATTTCTGCTCCGTCAATATGTAGATTTAGTTATTAAACTTGTTGATTCTGCTGGGCAGATGTGAGTGTAGTTATCACACCGTAGCTGGGAGATTGTGTTCTGTGAATATTTTTGTGCAGTTATCACACTGTACCTGCCAGTTTTTAGTTGTGAAAATGAGAACGTGGTTCTAAATCTGTAATTGTCAGTTTTTCCTTGGTGAGTTGGTTTGTACAATCATCAGTCTATCCCTGAAATATTCTGGTGTGTGAATATGTAATTGTAGTTATCATTGTCCCTATCAGTCTTTGCTATGTGAATATATGAGGTGTATTTTCCTAATTTGTCCCTGTCAGTTTGAAAATGATAACTAATTTGCCAATCTGGTTATGCTTGTATGTGCTCTGTGAATGTTTGGCAGCAGTTATCACTCTGTACCTGTCAGGTTATGCTCGATGAATAAATTTTCAGTCTATCCATGACAGTTTCTGTTATAAGAATGTGAGAGTTTAGTTATCACTCTGCTGCTGCCAGCCTCTAATATGTGAATGTCTGATTGCTTTTATCTGTCTTTCCCTCTCAGTTATTTTGTTGATGTGCACATGAGAGTTTGGTTAACAATTTGTACCTGCCATTTTCTGGTATGTGAATATGAGAGTTTGGATATTAAACAGTAGCTGTCAGCTTCTGGTGTGTTAATATTTGAGTGCAGTTATCAATCTGTTCCTGACAATCTGTTTCTGAAACGCAAAGGATGGGACTGTAGTTATCTGTCACTGTTAGTATTTACTGTGTGAACATATGAGCGAAGTTATCTATCTGTACCTGTTAGTTTCAGCTATGAAAATACATGAATGCAGTTACCAATCTATGCCTGTCAGTTTCCGCTACGTCAAAATGTCAGTCGCGTTATCAATCTGCGCCTGTGAGTTCCTGCTCTGTGAAGCTAGGACTGTCATTATCAGTCTCTACCTCAAAGTTTCTGTTATGTGAATTCACTTATCAATCTGTACCTGTCAGTTTGTCATGAGAATCTGTGATTGTCATCATCAATGTGCCAGTGTCATTTTCTGTAATTCAAATGCGTGACTGTAGTCATTAACTTGCCCCTTTCAGTTTCTGCTACGTTAATGTGAGTGTAGTTATCCATCTATGCCCGTCAGTTCCTGCTATGCAAATACATAACTCTTGTCGTCAGTCTTTACTTGCCAGTCTCTGCTATGTGAATGAGAGTTCAGTAATCTATCTATACCTGACACTTTGTTAGTTTTGTGTGTGTCAGTTAATATTCTGTGAAACTGGGAGAGTTGTCATCAGTTTGTTCCTGTCAGTTTCTGTATTGTGAATACGAGAGTGCAGTTATCAATTTTTTCTCAGTCACTGCTGTGTGAATGGGAGAGTGTATTTACCAATCTGTCCCTGTCAGATTCTGCGCTGCGAATACGACAGTGTAGTTGTTAGTACCTGTCATTTTCTGTGACATGAATGTTTGTGTAATTATGATTCTCTCCCTGCCAATTTATGTAATGTGAATGTGAGCCTAATATCCATCTGTACCTATCAGTTTTTGTTATAAGCTCTGTGACTGAGTGTCATTTTCAGTCTCTATAGTTTCTGCTATTACAATATTTGTGTTTAGTTATCGAGATTATTGGCAGTTTCGGCCAGGTGACTATTTCAGCACAATTATCAATCTGTAACTGACACTTTCTGATATGCAAATATGGAAGTGCAGTTGTCAGCCTGTTCCTGTTGGTATGTGCAATGTAAATAAGGGATTGCAGTTATCTGTCAAGTTTCTGTCATGTCAACCTGTGAGTGTCACGAATCTGCCCCTGAAAGTTACTGTAACTGTTAGTGTGACTGTAGTCATCAACCTGTCCCTGTCATTTTCCGCCGTGAGAAGATGACTGTAGTTATCAACCTGTGCCTGACAATTTCTGGTATGTGGGAACCTGAGTATATTTATCATTCTCTTCCTGTCAGTTTCTATTCAGTGAATATAATTCTGAAATGATCAGTCTGCCCATGACACTGTTTTGCTATGAGAGTGTTTAGTTATCAATCTGTATCTGGCAGTTTCACTTATGAGAGTCTGACAGAGTAGTTATTACGGTTTTTAATCCGTACAGATCAGGTACTCAAATACTCAAAAGTTTCCTTCTATGTCTGTACTCAATATCTCCTTCACATATGTTCATTGTAACTATGTAACAGCTTGACCTATTTGAATACTTTGATTGTAACTTTCAAAATGGTCTTGCTTAACGCGCATATTTGTGAAGAAGATTCAATCTATCCCTTTCAAATGCTGTGAATGACAATGGGCTTTCAAAAAATGAACTTTCCTGGAACTGCGCTAGTTGAGAGAGAAAAAAAAGATACATTTATATTTTGTTGGTAGTGTTTTACCCTTGGATTGAATGTCTATCTCTGGAAATTGAACTCAATGCAAGACTTACTCAAATCAGCTGTGACCATGGAAAGGACATTCTCCGCTCTGACAGTGCGAATATACCTGCTGTTTGGTAGGAGCAGCTGGTCACACTTGGTGCTGTACCACGGAAATATGACATTGTCTTGGCCCATCAAATATTTGTTTGGAAGACAGACGAGAATTCTCCTACAAATCAACATCCGAGTTTGAAAATATCAAAACTGATTAGTGCAAAATGTAGTTAATACGATAATTCCTTGTTTTAAAGCTAGCAATTTGAATAGAGAAGGGTCTGGTTCCATAATTACCCTGAGCTCCTCCTCGTCTCATTCATTTTGAGAAACACCTGTACGGTTCCATGAATCGAATGCTTACACAGTGCAATGCCCAGCTCCCAATGCAATAACTAATGAAAGGAAAAACAACAGGCACTATTGCAAATATTTTACTTGAGCCTCAAACCAGCGACTACTATATTTATCCTTTACATGACTAGCAT
This sequence comes from Ginglymostoma cirratum, assembly GCA_024137785.1. NCBI lineage: Eukaryota > Metazoa > Chordata > Chondrichthyes > Orectolobiformes > Ginglymostomatidae > Ginglymostoma > Ginglymostoma cirratum. The sequence goes on along the minus strand of JAHRHZ010000187.1, from coordinate 206,802 downwards.
ATTTGTCTCCCGCATTTCACGGAACACATCCCTCAGGCCCCGTCCCCGCAATAATAACCAAAAAAGAACCCCCTCGTCCTCACGTACCACCCCACCAACCTCCGGATCCAACGCATCATCCTCCGACACTTCCGCCATCTGCAATCAGACCCCACCACCAAAGACATTTTTCCCTCCCCACCCTTATCTGCCTTCCGGAGGGACCACTCCCTCCGCGTCTCCCTTGTCCGCTCCACACTCCCCTCCAGCCCCACCACACCCGGCACTTTTCCTTGTAACCGCAGGAAGTGCTACACCTGCCCCCACACCTCCTCCCTCACCCCCATCCCAGGCCCCAAGACTTTCCACATCAGGCAGATGTTCACCTGCACATCTGCCAATGTGGTATACTGCATCCGCTGTACCCGTTGTGGCTTCCTCTACATCGGGGGAACCAAGCGGAGGCTTGGGGACCGCTTTGCGGAACACCTGCGCTCAGTTCGCAACAAACAACTGCACCTCCCAGTCGCGAACCATTTCAACTCCCCCTCCCATTCCTCAGATGACATGTCCATCCTGGGCTTCCTGCAATGCCACAGTGATGCCACCCGAAGGCTGCAGGAACAGCAAATCATATTCAGCCTGGGAACCCTGCAGCCCAATGGCATCAATGTGGATTTCACAAGCTTCAAAATCTCCCCTCCCCCAACCGCATCCCAAAACCAGCCCAGCTCATCTCCACCTCCCTAACCTGTTTTCCCTCTCACCTCAAGCCACACCCCCATCTCCTATCTACCAACATCATCCCGCCCCCTTGACCTGTCCGTCCTCCCTGGACTGACCTATTTCCTCCCCACCCCCCTACCTACACTCACCTTTACTGGCTCTATCCCCGCCTCTTCGACTTGTCTGCCTCCTCTCCACCTATCCTCTCCTCTCCTCTATCCGCCTCCCCCTCTCTCCCTATTTATTTCAGAACCCTCTTCCCCTCCCCCATTTCTGATGAAGGGTTTAGGCCCGAAACGTCAAGTTTTCCTGCTCCTACAATGCTGCTTGACCTGCTGTGTTCATCCAGCCCCATGCTTGTTGTCTCGGATTCTCCAGCATCTGCAGTACCTTTTATCTCTAGCATATTTGTATAAACTGCTTTTCATGATTCAATGCCAATTCGCAACAAACAACGTGAAACAGAAGCTAAACGATGAACTTCCATCGGTGTTCAGAGAATCAAAAAACAGACGAATGACGCCCAGCAGTTTCTTGCCGCTGTGTCTCCCTCAGCAGGCCCACACACAGCCCGAGAAAGGCCTCTCTCTCCCCGCCCCCAGGCCGCTCACTCCAAGTTCCAGCTCCGCTCGGCCTCTTCCAAACAGCCCCCGGTTCTCCATGAACTGAGCCCGAATCAATGCCGGTCTCGGAGCCCCCCTCTGTGTCCCAGACTCACATCTCCAGACTTTCCTGACGCTCTGCGTTCACTTCAGCAGCACAAAGGCAGAAGCCAGATTTGAACCCGGATCACAGGGCTCACAAACCAGCATGCTCACCACTACATCAACGTGACCATGGGGCCTCGACTCACATCTCGATGTGCTGCTGGAAGGAGCCTGCTGTTCCCTCGCTTCCCTGGGCGCTGCTCTCTCCATTGCGGTCTGTTTCAAACAAACCGCTTCCACTCACTGAGTAAACGCTCCTCTATGGCAGCGCGGGTGGAGGGCCTCACGCATGCGCTCCTCCAGTCAGCCCCAGGCTGCAATGGCGGGGTAGGGTAGGGACAGCATCGCGCATGCGCAGTTTTCCCCAACGCTTCCCATCAACAAACATGAATAGGTCATTTCCCCAATTCCCTTTCCTCCCAGTTTGAACAAAGCGATTGGGGGCTGTGGGGGAAAGGGCAGAGAATGATTCAAACTGGGGCATTGGCCTTGATGAAGCTCCAATGGAGCTCATTCCCGGGTCATGTTAATAACTGAGATAACAAGGTGTGGAGCTGGATGAACACAGCAGGCCAAACAGCATCAGAGGAGCAGGAAAGCTGACGTTTCGGGCCGAGACCCTTCTTCAGAAAAGGTGGAGGGGAAGGAGGTTCTGAAATAAATAGGGAGCGACGGGGAGGCGGATAGAAGATGGATAGAGGGGAAGATAGGTGGAGAGGAGATCGACAGGTCAAAGAGGCGGGGATGGAGCCAGTAAAGGTGAGTGTAGGTGAGGAGTTAGGGAGGGGATTGGTCAGTCCAGGGAGAAGGGACAGGTCAATGGGGGGGGGGAATGAGGATAGTAGGTAGGTGGGGCTTGAGTTGGGAGGAGTGTTGAGGTGGGAGGAAGGACAGGTTAGGGAGGCGGGGACAAGCTGGGCTGGTTTTGGGATGCGGTCGGGGAGGAGAGATTTTGAAGCTTGTGAAGTCCACGTTGATACCATTGGGTTGCAGGGTTCCCAAGCGGAATATGAGGTGCTGTTCCTGCAGCCTTTGGGTGGCACCATTGTGGCACTGCAGGAGGCCCAGGATGGACATGTAGTCTGAGGAATGCGAGGCTGAGTTGAAATGGTTCGCGACTGGGACGTGCAGTCGTTTAGTGCGAACCGAACGTAGGTGTTCTGCAAAGCAGTCCCCAAGCCTCTGCTTGGTTTCCCCGATGTAGAGAAAGCCACAACAGGAACAACGGATACAGTATACCACATTAGCAGATGTGCGGGTGAATATCTGCTTGATGTGGAAAGTCTTCTTGGGGCCTGGGATGGGGGTGAGGCAGGAGGTGTAGGGGCAGGTGTAGCACTTCCTGCGGTTGCAGGGAAACGTGCCGGGTGTGGTGGCGCTGGAGGGGAGTGTAGAGTGGACAAGGGAGTCCCGGAGAGAGTGGTCCTTCCGGAAAGCAGGTAATGGTGGGGAGGGAAAAATGTCTTTGGTGATTGCAGATGGCGGAAGTGTTGGAGGATGCTGCGTTGGATCCGGAGGTTGGTGGGGTGGTACGTGAGGACAAGGGGGATTCTGTTTTGGTTGTTATTGCTGGGAGGGGGTGTGAGGGATGAATTGCTGGAAATGCGGGAGACACGGTCGAGGACGTTCTCGACCACTGAGGGGGTGAGTTTGCGGTCCTCGAAAAACGAGGACATCTGAGATGTACAGGAGTGGAATGTCTCATCCTGGGAGCAGATGCGGCGGAGGCGAAGGATTTGGGAGTGGGGGATGGCATTTTTGCTGGAAGGTGGGTGGGAGGAGGTGTATTCTAGGTAGCTGTGGGAGTCTGTGGGCTTGAAATGGATATTGGTTTCCAGGTGGTTGCCAGAGATGGAAATAGAGAGGTCCAGGAAGGAGAGAGAGGTATCAGAGATGGTCCAGGTGATCTTAAAGTTGGGGTGGTAGGTGTTGGTGAAGTGGATGAACTGTTCGAGCTCCTCACGGGAGCACGAGGCTGTGCTGATACAATCATTAATTTAGCGGAGGAAGAGATGGGGTTTAGGGCCAGTGTAGGTATGGAAGAGGCATTGTTCCACGTAACCTACAAAGAGGCAAGCATAGCTTGGGCCCATGCAGGTACCCATGGCCACCCCCTTTGTCTGTAGGAAGTGGGAGGAATTGAAAGAGAAGTTGTTGCAGGTGAGGTCGAGTTCGGCTGAGTGGATGAGGGTGTGAGTGGAGGGGGACTGGTTGGGCCTGCAGGACAGGAAGAATCGGAGGGCATGGGGAATGCAGGTGTATAGGGACTGGACATCCATGATAAAGATGAGGTGTTGTGGACTGGGCAGTTGGAAGTTTTGGAGGAGGTGGAGGGCATGGGTGGTGTCACAGATGTAGGTAGGGAGTTCCTGGACCAAGGGGGAGAAAATGGAGTTGAGATAGGTGGAGATAAGTTCGGTGGGGCAGGAGCAGGCGGAGAGAATGGGTCGACCAGATCAGTCAAGTTTGTGGATCTTGGGAAGGAAATAGAACTGGACGGTGCGGGGTTGGGGAACGATGAGGTTGGATGCTGTGGGTGGGCGGTGACCTGAGGTGAAGAGGATGTGGATGGTTTGGGAGATGATGACTTGGTGGTTGGTGGTGGGGTCATGATCAAGGGGGCAGTAGGAGGAGGTGTCGGAGAGTTGGTGGTAGGAGGAGGTGTCGGAGAGTTGGGGGTGGTAGGAGGAGGTGTCGGAAAGTTGGGGTGGTAGGAGGAGGTGTCAGAGAGTTGGGGTGGTAGGAGGAGGTGTCTGAGAGTTGGAAACTCTCCCAAAACTGCCTGAAACATCAGCCTTCCTGCTCCTGTGATGCTGCTTGGCCTGCTGTGTTCATCCATCTCTACATCTTGTTATCTCAGATTGTCCAGGATCTGCAGTTCCTACGATCTCGTGTTAATAACTGCCTCCCTCCGGCTCTCTCACATTCTGATGGGGAAGTGGAGAAGTTGACAGCCATTCATCCCATTTAATGACTCCACCATTCAATAACATCACGTCAAATCCATGTTAACTGCAGTATTCAATCTTGCTGTCCTTCGTCGCATATTAACTCTGTCAAAGTAACATACATAGTGATGGAATAAATGGGACATTCTTCCGAAGGCAGAATGTAACTGTTGGAGGGAGTCTTGCGGTGCAGTGGTAGTATCCCTTTTTATGGGTCAGGTGGACCGTGCTAAAGTCATACCCGGACCAGAGGTGTGTAATAGTATCTCTGGAACTCGCTGTAAATACCAGTTTGGAGGAGATGACTGATTTTATTCTCAGTATGCTGCAGACAGAAACTTTGTGATGAACTGGATTCTGCAATGAAAGACCCAGCTGTTTTTGTTTACTTACTCCTGGGATGTGGATGTTGCTCCTGTCCCAGCATTGGTTGCCCATCCCTAGTTGCTCCACTTGAGAAGGTGATGCAGAGCCGCCTTCTAGAACGGTTGTAGTCCATGTACTGCCCTCAATGCCGTAAGCAGGCACTTCCAGGGTCTTGATCCAGCGGCAGTGAAGGAAAGGGAATATATTTCTAAGTTCAGATGGTGGGTGATTTGGAGGGGAACTTGTCCAAAATCGAGGCGATGTTCCTCCACATAAGCTGCCCAAATTCTTTTAAATTGATGGATTTGTGAGTACGGAAGTTGCTGTTTTTATGGTTTACAAAATTGTCGTTTAAGGGGCTATTCAACACAGTTTTTGTTTCACAGAAGAGGTGTACAAATTGATAAGAAAAAGAATGTGAAAGAAAAAAAAAGCCCCTGAAGCTGGGGAACAGTTCAAAATCAGTAAAGAAGGGGGAAAATGTTTTGATTACGAAAGAGAAAATGAGGAAAAGAAGCCATTAAGAAACTAACTGTTAATGTATTGATAAATATGAAAAAGGAAAATGGAGATAAAACTAGGTTGGTAAACACAAATATACATCCCTTGCAATCAAAAAAGAGGGAGTCCGTTATACGGAATTAAAGAAATGGCTATCCAACTGAATAATTACTGTTGTTTTATGTTCACATATGATGAACGAAATAATACGCCAGGAATGTTAGGGAAAACGGACTTTAATGCGAGGGAGAAACCGAATCAAATCAGTATTATTCAGGAAATAGTGTTGGGAAAATTGATAGGGTGAAGGCTGGGAAATACCAGAGACTGATAATTTATGAATCAGAGCACTTAACACAGTAGCCTCAGAAATAGTGGATGTATTGCTGGTTACGTTCCAAACATCTATCGGTGCCACAATATATTCCAAAGATTAGAGGCTAGCTAATGTAAGCAATCTATTTGAAAAAGGAGGTAGAGAAAAAAACTTGGATTTTTAGACCAGGCAACCTGCAGGAAAAGGAATGATTTCATTGCTGATAATTTGGGATAAAAAGTCAGAATCAAGCAGAGACAGCATGGATTTGAAAGGCCTCTTCCTCTGCAGTACCATTCTTTGTTCCCAACCTGACAACGCTACTGGAGTAAAGCAGAGGTGTTAATTTTAATTTATAAAAGGTTTTTTAACCAAATCCCACAACACGTATTAGCATGTTAAAATCAAGAAAATGGGATTGGTGCAGAGCTTTGACAGTGACTTTAAAAAAAAGTTGGATAAGAGCAAATACATACAGGGAATGATTTGATCTTTTTCTCAAAGACAAGCAGTAACTAGGGGTCATGGCAAGAATTGAAAAAAGGATCAAAGCTCTTCACAATATATTCACACTGATTTAGATGAGGGAACTGAATGTACAATCTGCAGATATACTGTTGACACAAAGTTGAGTTGGATGGTCGGCTCTGAAAGAGGATGTAGTGGTTGTGAAGAAGTCGAATCCATGGGCAAGTGCATCTCAGACACTATATCATGTGGATAAATGTAAGATTGTCCATTTTGGTAGCAAAATAAAAGGAAGGCAGGTCATTTTTTGAATGCCGATTAATGTAAACAGTAGAATTTGCATGAGTCTTGGGTGTCCTCATACACCAGTCACTGAACTAAGCATGTAGGTGCAGCAGCCATTGAGGAAGGCAACTAGTATGTTGGCCTTCATGGAGAGAGAATTTGAGTACAGGAGAAAGGATGAATTGCGACAATTTAAGAGGGTATGTGTGAGACAACATCTGGAATACTGAGAGCAGGTTTGGCCTCCTTATCTGAGGAAGGATGGTGTTATTATAAAGGCAGATTTAATGTGCATATTGCTGTGATGGAAGGATAAATTGAATTGTTTGTGAATATATATGCTTAAATTCAGAAGAATGAGGGATTATCTTAGAAATCTATAAGACACCAGCAGATCTAGACAATATAAATGCAGGAAGAATGTTCCTGATGGTAGGAGTCATTTTTTAAAGAGATAGATAGGCCATTTAGGGTCAGAAAGTGAGAGTTTTCTTCAGTCAGAGAGTGGTGTGTCTGTGGAATTCTCTGCCACAGAAATCAGCCACGTCCAACGTATTGTATGATTTCAAAAAGGAGTTGGGTGACGCACTTGTGGCCAAGGGGGATCAAGGTATAATTGGTTTAATGGCAAGAGACAGAGAGTGAAGATGAAGGGTTGCATTTTGGACTGGAGGCCTGTCACGTGTGATTTTCCACAGGATTGGTACTGAGTCCTCTTTGTTTGTCATTATGTAAATGAATTGAATGAGGATATAGAAGGCATGGTAAAAATGTTTCTGGATGAAAGCAAAGTTGGTAGCACAGTAGTAAGTGGAGAAGGTTTCCTAAGATTACAAATGGATCTTGTTCAAATACTTCAATGGGCTGCAAAATGGCAGATGGAGTTAATCTGGATGAATGCAGGGCTTTGCATTTTGGAGCAACATACAAGGGTAGGCCTTATACAATTAATGGTAGGGCCTTGGGTAGTGTTGTAGAACAGAGGGACCTTGCATTCTTTGAAGTCTTCATCACATCTCAACAGGGTGGTTAAGAAGTCATGCTTGCCTTCATTGCATGTCCTTTGAGTTTCGGAGGTGGGAAATCACTTTGGGGTTGAATGGACATTGGTGAGGGCACTTCTGGAATACTGTGACCAGCGCTTGTTGCACTGTCAGAGGAAAGATATTATAATGCTGGAGAGGGTTCAGAAGAGATTTTGCCATGTATGCAAGGTTTGAGTTATAAAGAAAGGATGAATAGGCTGGGACTTTCTTTCACTGGAGCACATAATGTTGAGACGCCACCTTACAGAAGTTTATAAAATCATGAGGGGCATAAGACAGAGTTGACGGTAGTTGCCTTTTGCCTGGGAAGGGGACAATGGAAGACGACGGTGGACATTCTTAATGTGACAGGAAAGAAATTTAATAAAAGGACACGGGGGGGCTTTTTTTAACACAGAGCATGGACACATGTGGAATGAACTTCCGGACGAATTCGTCTATGTGGCTCCAATTACAACATTAAAACGATATTTGGATAAGTACATAAATATGACAATTTTGAATGGAAATAGGCCAGGAGCAGGTAGGTGGAACTAGTTCAGTTTGGGATTATATTCGGCATGTACTGGTTGGACTGAAGTGTCTGTATCCTTGCTGTATGACTCCATATGAGAGGAAAAAAAAACTTGCAAAGGCTACTGAATTGGGTGATCTGCCATTTTCATGACGTGTGGGAGCAGAGCAGAGATTTCACGGGCAGTTTGGATAGGTCCAGTTGCTGTTATCAACATTTCTATGTCTGTTGATTCCCAGAACCGATGTTGAGTATTGTCACCAGAATGAAAAATACTGATCTGGGTGATCGATATAACCTCAAACCATTCGAATGGCCCTTGCAGCTGAATCTGGACAAGATCGAATCTCCGGTGCGCAGGCCTCAGAGAGTTTAACGGTTACTGAGGAGTTAAAAAAACTACAACTAACGCCCTGGATACCGGAGCAAAGGCTGAAAGGAGGAGAAATTGTATCCTTTCACATTTACATTTGGTGATATTTCTGGCCTGTGATTGTGTGGCTGTGAATATTGTGTCAAAGAGACTTTAGGAGAAGGGCGGGCGGGTTAGTCTAACGTAACTGTGTTTGTGCGTTCTTTCGGAACGTGGGATCTACGAGCCCCTCTTGTTCAAATCAATAAGATTTTCAATTCAACTTATCCCTCTGCTCCCCCACTAAACTCCAAAGGTAAAATTCAATTCAATGTTTTTGTTGATTTTAAGATTTCAGTCGAAATGTGACGACACTGTCAGTGCTGAGCTCAGAAAGCGCGATCAGTGCAGCAGCAAAATGCGTTTAACTCGCCAACGGAGCCGTCAATTCGAGTGAAAACTTTTTGGCCGCAAACCTTCCCGTGTCAGGGTCAGGAACGATCGAGCTTGGCTCTTTGGAGATGCGGAATTGCAGAGGAAATGGGGAGTTTCGGCCGAGAGAGAAACACAGAGAGACAGCAGGAGCAGGGAGCTGAGGGCAGGTTGTCTCCGCGCCGTCCGCTCGCTGCCTTTAAGTTGCTCAGTGCCGCCACCAGCAGCTTCATAGCAGTCTCAGTTCAGTCTCGGCCCGAAACATCAAGTTTTCCTGCTCCTGTGATGCTGCTTGACCTGCTGTGTTCATCCAGCCCCATGCTTGTTATTAAAGAAATGAAGCAGTCGGTGCAACATGTAACCACCTGAACCCAAAGGCTCTTCTAAGAGCCACCCACATCTCTCAGGAAAGAGCTGAGCCCGGATCAAATGATCCCTGCCCTCGCTCCGAGTGCAGGGATAAATTACATATGATTTTTGTGAATAACTCGTCCGCATTTCTTTACCGGATTTACACTCAGCCACTCTCCCACACTCTACAATAAATCAGTGTGAGGTCCTGCTCACACTGACCATAGGCTCGGGTGCAGTGTCAGTTCATGTCAGTCTGCTTTTCACACATTCAGGGACAGAGTCTCGAAGAGAGTAACACTGGCCCTGAAACCCTTTTTCGCCACACAACCCCCAAGAAATGATTTTGTCCCATTCAGCTGGAGGAATAGAATCTGACGTTGAAATGGAAGCAACCACCTTGTTTTGTTAAGAAAGGCCGGATCATAGGTATTTAATTGTACCACAACTGCTTTGAAAAAAAGTCCCTGTTTTTATCGTCTTCGAACATGAAGCTCGAGAGTCCTTTTTTTTTTGGCCGAGAATTGTGTTCACTGCCATTGTGTAGAGCAGCTTTATTTACAGACCAGTTGGGGGCTGGAGTTGGCAGATATTGCTGTATTTGTATTTCATTAACCGTTTCGGGAAATGATATTTCGTTCAGTTTTGATTCTGGGGCACCTGTAGATGTTTTAATTTTCTTTCCATCTGCCTGTTACAGGTAGCAATGAGAAATTATTTTCGGACTAGTTGTAAACTAGGTGAAATAAAGTTGCACCGATAAATTGAGATGGTGTAATTACATTCGTTACACTATGTTACACCATAATTAGCTTTTAAAATGTTTTACTCGGCGGTGTTTAGATTCATTAACGGCAGTTACACGTTCGGTCGATCAGTTTGTCTGGGCTGTATTAACCCCCACACACAATTCCCCCCGCCTGTTACGTGCAGATCAGGCAACGATCCCGCGTAATATCTCCGCTGATTGCAAACTAGGTTTTAAAAAATTCACGAAGTACACGATTTTATGGGAGTCGGACTTCATTTTCCTTTTAAATATTTAACTTAATCTCGGGATTGCGAGGGTAAAATCGGCGGGCTTTTTGAAATTGACTAACTGTCATTTCAAATTAACCAATCAGCCTTTACACGTTATTTTACTGCCTTTTCTCCCTTCCGGAACTGTTTCTCAGTGGGTTGACGGACGGGACTGTATCCAATCCTAGCTCTGAGGCGGGCTCTTCATTCTCTTAAATAGGCAGCACGGCAGGAGCCTCAGTATTGACAGCCGTAGCTTGTGTGTGTTGCCGAGAGTTGAAGAGAATGGCCAGAACCAAGCAGACAGCGCGCAAATCCACCGGAGGGAAAGCTCCCCGCCAGCAGCTGGCGACCAAAGCGGCCCGGCCACGGGCGGAGTGAAGAGGCCTCATCGCT
>JAHRHZ010000187.1:127800-176395 GCA_024137785.1 Ginglymostoma cirratum | reverse complement strand
GCCTAGACCCTTCTTCAGAAAAATTTTTCTGAAGAAGGGTCTAGGCCCGAAACGTCAGCTTTCCTGCTCGGCCTGCTATGTTCATTCAGCTGTACACCTTGTTGTTATCTCACACATCCACATACCCACTTGTATCGGTTATCCCATTCATGGAGCTGTACTGGTGTTGCTAGTTTCAGCACTTCACTCAGTTGAGATCGAATTAAAAAAAAATAAACTTCAGCCAAGAGTGAAATCAGACTGTTTGAATTGCTGGCTTTAAGTTAAAGAAAAATCCTAATTATTAACAACTGACCGTTGAATTGATTGATATTGGCAAAATCAGCTGATGATTTACAGAAGATCTCTTCTGTCTTCCTGTAGGCAAATACTTGAAAGACCAAGACAGTGTAATATTTCCTCGGTACAAAGCCAAATGTGACCAGTTCCTTCTAACAAACAGCAGGTATGTTACCACGGTCCGAGTGAAGGACATCCTTTCCATAGTCACAGAGCAGACTCCATCACACTCGCAATGAGCTCAGTTTTCATGGACATTTATTGAAACAAAGAGTCAGACATCACCAAGGAACGACAGGTTTATGTTTTCTTTTCTTTCTCCATTCACAAGACAAACCACTATTTCCAACAAATGTCACCATTCATAGTCCATTGACATTTACACCACTTTTGAAGAGGGATAGGCTGAAATATACACACAGAAATGAAATCAAGTCTACATCTAGTAAGGGCATTTTTATAGTTGGAAACAAGGTAATCTAGTGATTTTGCTATTGTACAGTTTCAACAATCTTATATAACAGAATATATTCTATTAAATAGAAATATAGAAGGAAACTTCACTCACAGATAGGACACAAGTCACCAAAATAAAGGACGAATCAAACTTGTATTTTGTTTCCCAACCACTGAAAAGGATAGAATGACCGTTTTGGTAAATCATTATTCCATACATAGATACGACAAGTAAATAATGTGAATTCCAAAAACACATTCTATGCCAAAGTCTGACAAGGAGAAAAACCAAAGAACTACGAATGCTGGAAATCAGAAACCAATCCAGAAATTGCTGGAGAAACTCAGCAGGGCAGGCAGAAGCTATGGAGGGACAGCAGCATTAATGTTTTGGGTACAGTGACCCTTCTTCAGAACTGAATTTTTCCAGGAATTTCTGTTTTTGTTTCTGTCAAATAGACAATGATGACTGCACACACAGTTACTTCCTGATAGAAAATTAGTTCCAAAACAAACACAATAACTACAAGGACTAATGGATCTGGAATTACACATACAGTGCATGTAACTGAAAATGATACATACAATATGAATATCACTCATACATAGAGTGACAGAGGTCTACAGTACAGAAAAAGGTCCTTCAGTCCATCAAATCTGCACCAGTCTGATACAACCAGCTCTACTCCCATTCAGACAGCATTTCATTTTCATAAATCTATCATGGTGGCAAAGGAGGTGTCTCCCTATCTTCATCACAGTATCATTTTCCAGTTCTCCCCTTTGCAGTAGATTTTCTTTTTACTCTCTTCAGCAAGAAGATTTATTTTTGTAATTGTGTACATTTTTTTTTTCAAATTTGCTTAAACTTTCTGCAAAGAGCCCTGTGTACCTCTTGACCGTCTCACTGAAGTATTAAATAAAACTGGAACTTCTCTGTGAAAGTCTGTCATGTATTAGCAGAATTTTGAAAGACAATAGACTGAATAACACAATGTCATTGATTTGCACATACTGACAAGTAGAGGATTAATTCCCAAATGGACAAACAGTTCTGGTGAATGGAAGAAACTTTATTAGTTGTGCCTTCACATAAAAGATTGTATAGTTGCAGGGTGCACACATTCTCCTTCTTCACACAGTTAAGGACTTGAGGGAACTTGACGATTTCTGGACACAATGAAGTGTGTAGTGAACTGGTGCCAATGCAGTGGGTACAGAATAACTTGCAAAGCACAAAAATACTGCCACATCAATAGTTCCCCAGGCAAAAACAAAAAAAGCCATGACTCTCAAAGATCATGTGATTGGGAGAGCTAGCCTTTCATTGTAAGAGTTATACAGGACAGGGTGAGAGCAAAATACGTCAATCCCAAGTGTGTAAGTGCACACCCTATAGGGTATAAATACATGGTCGTAAAGTAAATTCCATCTGTTCACTGCATTGATTCATCCTTCATTTTGGTGACTTGTGAACCCATTGCATAATGCGCAATGAATTCACTGAGGTAGCTCAAGAAGTAAACTGAAATCCAGATTAATTATGCCTCCAAACATCTCACCATGTCTTATACTTAGAGATGTACCTAATGTATCAATTCCCTTTGTACTAACTGGAGGAATTACATATCAGGCCAAGTTTCAGATTGAAACAGATGTTGAAATTTAATCGGTTTCCACAGAAGTACAAATTCAAAAGCAGCACATATCTTTAACAAAATGATTGAATGAATACTTTGTTGCTAAATGGACCAAAAGGAAATCAAATATTGACATAAAAAAGATACAGAAAGTATCCTCTATTCAAACACAGATGACAGTTATGATTGATTATTAAAACTGTCATAAACTGTACAATAGATATAATCTTGTGGAAGTTGTCCAAACTGTATCTACACTGTCAGAGAATGACAAACGTACAAAGACACGTCCTTTACAGGACCGGATACTGATGGCAGTAGATGAAGTCTCATTCAAATCGAGCAGCAGAGATTTAAACAAAAAAATGAAATTCTCCAATTTCTGAAAGTGACATGTTCAACTTAAAATAGTACTCATACATTGTGAAATACAATGATAAAGAATGAGGAGTACAATAACACATAACACCAGACACTTAATAAATGCCATGGTCACTAACCATGGAAAACTAACATTATCCACACTCATATACAAGTTTAGAGGCTGACTAAAGTGGAAGCATGTTAACACTTTCTGAATATGTGAAAAACTGATTTCCAGTACATTTATTCCATCTCAAAGAGTATCAGATCACCACATGCAGAACTAGTAACACAAGGAGACACTGAGCAAAAGACATTTCACACAGCATAAACTGACAGGTACAGATTTATAACAACACTCTCATGTTCATAGAGGAAAAAAAAAACTCATGTTCAGTTTGATAACTGCACTCACATATTGACATAACAGAAACTGACAGACCCAGGTAGATAACTGCACTTGCTTATTCATATAGCACTAACTGATGGAAATGTAATTCAAACGGCTGAGAGAGGTCATGAAAAGTCATTAGCAAACAAAATTAAGGTGAATCCCAAGGTTTTTTGTAGATCAATAAAATGCGAAAGGGTAGCCAGGGAAGGGGTTAATCTACTCCGGGACAAATGATGGAATCTATGTGTGGAGCTAGAAGAGGTAGTTGAGTTCCTAAATGAATACTTTGTGTCAGTATTCACCAAAGAGAAGGAATTGATGGAGGATGACCACAGTGAAGGAATGTCAAAGTTCTAAGCCAAGTTGCTGTTATAAAGAAAGAAGTGTTGAGAAAATAAAAAGTATTAAGGTAGATAAATCCCCAGGTCAGAGTTGGATCTATCCCAGAATATTGAGGAGGCAAGAGAACAAATTGCTGGAGCATTGATAGACATCTTTGGCCACAAGTGAGGTCCCAGACGACTGGAGAATAGCAAATTAGTCCCATTATTTAAGAGGGGTAGCAGAGATAATCCAGGAAATGACAGGGCTGTGAGCCTCACATCGGTGGAAGGGAAATTATTGGAAAAGATTCTCAGGAACAAGATCTATATGTATTCAGAAGCAAATGATCTTATTAGCGATAGACAGCATGGTTTTGTGTGAGGGAGGTTGTGTCCCACTAAGCTGATTGAGTTTTCTAAGGAGGTGACAATGATGATTGAGGGAAAAGTGGTTGATGGTGTCTACATGGACTTCAGTAAAGCCTTCAACAAAGTCTCTCATGGCAGACTGTTACAAAAGGCAAAGTCACATGGCATCGGGGGTGAGCTGGCAAGAACTGCCTTAGTCATAGGAAACAGAGGGTAGAGGTGGAAGGATGCTTCTCAGAATGGAATGTTGTGACCAGTGGTGTTCCACAGAGATCAGTGCTGGGACCTCTGCTGTTTGTGTGGGTATAAATGATTTGGAGGAAAACGTAGCTGGTCGAATTAGTAAGTTTATGATTGACAAGAATTGATGGAGTCGCAGATAGTGAGGATACAGCAGGATATAGATCAGTGGGAGGCATGGGCAGAAAAATGGCAGTTGGAATTTAATCTGGACAAATATGAGGTGATGCACTTTAGAAAGTCAAGCACAGTCGGAAATTATACAGTGAATGGCAGAACCCTTAGAAGTATTGACATGCAGAGGGATCTGGGTGTGCAGGTCCACTGATCACTGAAGGTGACAGGGCAGACAGTTAAAAAGGCTTATGGTATGCTTGCCTTCACTGGAAGGGGCATTTAGCATAAGGATAGGTAAATTATGCTGCAGTTTTATAAAACTTTAGTTGGCCCATTTTTGGCATATTGTGTACAGTTCTGATCACCACACTACCAGAAGAATGTGGAAGCTTTGGACAGGGTATGGAAAAGGGGGATTTTAGCTATGAAGAAAAGGTCGGATAGATTGGGTTTATTTGCACTGGAATGCAGAAGGTTAAGGGTGACCTGACAGAAGTTTGTATGATTGCGAATGGCATGGATAGAGTAGAAAGTATAACGCTGTTTCCCAGGATGGAGGGGTCATTACAAGGGTACACAGAGTGCAGGAGCAGAGGAAGTTTAAGAGATGTGTGCAACAAGGTTTTTACACAAAGCATGGTGAGTGCTGGAATGCACTGCCAAAGCAGGTGGTGGAAACAGAGACAGTAGCAGCATTCAAGAAACACCTGTACGTTAAGAGGAAGTGAATAGAGGGATTCTGATCCTAGTGAAGACACTTTTAGTATGGAACGGTAAAACGTGCCAGTGCAGGCTTGGAGGGCTGAAGGGTCTGTTCCTGTACTGTATTGTTCTTCATTTTTTGAATGGTTTGATAATTACATGCTCACATTTGCAGAGCAGAAAGTGATAGGGACAGGTTGATAACAAAACTGTCATATTCACATTGCAGAATGGTACAGGTTAATAATGATCCTCTTCTATTTATTTAGCAGAAGCTGAAAAGTACAGATAATCACACTTGTACATTCACAGACCAATACCTAAACTCTCAAACTCACATAGTAGAACCTGATCAGGAAACCAAATCTCATATGTATTGATAATTGCACTTACACATTATCTGTCATTTTCTGTGAAGTGAGAGATTTATAACGACACTCACATATTGATATAGGAGAAAGTGACAGGCATATATTGATAATTACACTTACAATTTGACATTGCAGAAAGTGACAGGTACAGGTTAATAATGATACTTTCACATTTGTGTTACAGTAACTGACCATCAGATGGATGATGATGATGCTCACATGTCACATGGTTGAAACTGACAGAGACAAATAGATAAATACACTCACCAATTCAAATAGCACCTACTGAAAAGAACAGATTGATAAGTACACTCGCATGCACAAAGTTGAAACTGACAGAGACAGATAGCTAACTCTACTGCCATATCCACTTAGAAGCTGACAGGCACAGACTGATAACTGTACTCCAATATTCACGTATCGGAAAATGACAGGTAAAGGTCGATAACTACACTTGTACAATAACACAGTGGAACTGTCGGACATATAGATAACAACACCTACATGTTCACACAACATAATCAGGTAGAGACATACAGCTGTACAGCATGGAAAGAGCGCCTTTGGTCCAACTCATCCATGCCAACTAGATATCTGAAATTAATTTAGTCCCATTTGCCAGTATTTGGCACATATCTGTCTAAATTCCTATTCATATAGCCATCCAGATACCTAGTAAACATTGTAATTGTACCAGCCTCCTCCACTTCCTCTGGAAACTCATTCCATACACGCACAACACTGTGTGAAAAGGGGCAGCACGGCGGCTCAGTGGTTAACACTGCTGCCTCACAGCACCAGGGACCCGGGTTCGATTCCACCCTCGGGTGACTGTCTGTGTGGCGTTTGCACATTCTCCCTGTGTCTGCGTGGGTTTCCTCCGCATTCTCCGATTTCTTCCCACAGTCCAAAGATGTGCAGGAAAGGTGGATTGGTCATGCTAAATTCCCCATAGTGTTCAGGGATGTGTAGATTAGGTGGGTCATAGAGGAGAGGGCCTGGGTGGGATGGTCCGAGGGTCGGTGTGGACTTGTTGGGCTGAAGGGCCTGTTTCCACACTGTAGGGATTCAATGAATAAAATAGACCCATTTATGAATATTCTGTTTTCTGCAAGCCAGCCAATCCAGTATCCAGGCTGGTATGTTACCACTAAACCAGTAGCACCTACTCTAAACAGACACCTTTTCCACGGTAGCTTGTGAAATGCCTTCCTGAAAGCTGAGCACGATATATCATCAAGCTCCCTTTGTCCAAAGCACGTCACTCCTCAAAGAATTCCACTAAATTGGAGAAACACAATGAAGTAATTATTCCCTTCGTTGAAGATTGAATAACACGGGGCATCATTTTGCAGTGAAAGGCAAGAGTTTTACAGAGGAATGGAGGAAGACATTTTTCACCTAAAGGATGGTGTAAATCTGGAATGCACTGCCTGGGAGGGCAGTTGAGGCAGTAAACCTTGCAACTCAGCCTCTAACACTCCAGGGAAGAAGAGCACCAGCCTTTTCAGCCCCACCCCATAGCTCAAACCCTCCAATACTGGCAATATCCCTGTAATCGTTTCTGAACCCTTTCAAGCTTAACAACTTCTTTCCCACAGCAGGGAGACCAGAACTGAATACGGCAGTCTAACCAATGTCCTGTACAGCTGCAACATGACATCCCAACTCCCTATACTCAATGCAGTGACAAATGAAGGAGAGTGAACCGAATATTTCCTTGACCACACTGTCTACCTGCAACTCCGCTTTCAAGGAACTATGCACAAGCAACCCTAAGTCCCCTTGTTCAGCAATACTCCCTATGGTCCTACCATTAACTGTCTAAGTCCTGACCTGCTGTGCCTTATTGAAATGCAACACGTTATACCTATCTAAACTAAACTCCATCTGCCACTCGTCAGCCCATTGATCAAGATCGCAAACTACTCAGTGAAGATCACCTTCCTCACTGTCCACCATGCCACCAATGTTGGTGACATCTGCAAACTTACTAACCATACTGTCACATCCAAATTATTTGTATAATTACAAAAAGCAGTGGACCCAGCACTGATCCTTATGGCAGACCAATGGTCACAGGCCTCCAGTTCAAAAAACAACCCTCCACCACCACCCTGTCTCCTACCTTGAATCCAAATTTGTATGCAATTGGCTAGCTCTTCCTGTATTCCAATATGATCTAACCTTGCTAACCAGTCTACCATGGAGAACCTTGTCGAGTGTTTTGCTGAAGTCCATATAGACAATGTCTACCGCCTAGCCTTCAATCTTCTTTGCCACTTTTTCAAAAAACATAAGCATGTTACTGAGACACGATTTCCCATGCACAAAGCCATGTTGGCTCTCCCTAATCAGTCCTTACCTTTCTAAATGCATGTAAATCCTTTTCTTTAATTTTATTTCTTCAGTTTTTTTTTAAGAATTGATGCAGAGTTATTGGGCGTCGCTAGCTAGGCCAGCATTCATCCATAAACTGCCCATTGCTGTGGGTCTGGACTCACATGTAGGCCAGACCAGGTAAGGATGGCAGTTTCCTTCCTTAACGGATATTAGTGAACCAGATGGTTTTGTTCCTAACAGTCAACAATGAATTCATGATCATCATTAGACTTAAAAACAGTTTTATTCAAATTCCACCATCTGCCATGGCAGAATCTGAACCCAGGTCCCCCGATTAATAGTCTGGTGATAATACCGCCAAACCATTGATTCTCACCTCCTACATGAGGGATCAACCTAACTGGCCTATAGTTTCCTATTGTCTGCCTTCCTCACATCTTTAATACAGGGGTTGTATCTGCTATTTTGCAGTGCAACAGAAATTTTCCAGAATCAAATGAAAATTGGAAAGTTAACACCAATGCTTCTGCAGCAACTGCAGAATATTTGTTCCCCAAACAGATTTTTTTGTTATACACTGTCTGGGGGGGGGGGGGGGGGGAAGTGTTTGTTTAACAACCCGATCTTCCGTACAGTCCAGCTCCTTTTGACAACTTCACACTGGAAATTGCGGGACCCAGCTGCCCTTGAAAGGACTCAGGGTAAACTCAGCAGCTTCTCCTCCATCACCACTCCAGCTCAATTTGATACAACGAAGATTTTCAAAAGTGAACTAGAGAAGCCCCTGAAGAGAAAAGAAAAGGGCAAAT
Organism: Ginglymostoma cirratum; assembly: GCA_024137785.1. NCBI lineage: Eukaryota > Metazoa > Chordata > Chondrichthyes > Orectolobiformes > Ginglymostomatidae > Ginglymostoma > Ginglymostoma cirratum. The sequence continues at coordinate 167,989 of JAHRHZ010000187.1, read as the reverse complement.
GACAGGAATCGCTGATTTGCTTTCGGAGAAAGGCCAGCACAGACACAATGGACTGAGTAGCTTCCTTCTCCATGGTTATCATTCAGTGATTTTGTGACTCAACTAACAGGCCACACTCTGTGACCAACACCCACCCTGTCAGAAATGGGCTTTTCATTCATCTGTCTGCGTTTCTAGACTTGGTTCTGGGAACAAGGCCTGGATCAAAAGAGCAGCAAAATATTGCAGCTGCTGCAAGTCTGAAATAAACAGAAAATGCTGGAAAGTCTCAACAGGTCAGGCAGTATCTGAGGACAGAGAATCAGTTAACGTTAAGGGTGTGCACAATAAATTAAAAGTAATAAAAATGGTTCAGAACTTGACAGTCAATATAACCTCAGCTTCAGAGGAGAAATGGAATAAATAATGCAGACAATTCACTGGGGTGTGTAAAAATAACAACCTCGTGGTTAGATTCCAGAATTTCAACTTCCCCAGCATTAATCGGGGTAGTTGTCGGTCCAACATGTGACATTGTATTGCTGGATGTAATTCACAGAATCCCTATAGTGCAGAATCTGGTCTGCACTGACCCTCCGAAAAGCATCTCACCCAAATCCAGTTTCCACTTTGTCCCCATAACTCCACGTTTCGCATGGCTAATTCAACTGGCTTGCACATCCCTGGATTTATTTAGCATTGTTATTTAGCAGAGTTATTTAGCATTGCCAATCTATCTAACTTGCACACCTTTGAGAGCGGGAGGAAATTGGAACAGCCGGAGGAAACCCACACAGACATGTGGAAGAATGTGCAAACTCCACACAGACAGCCACCCAAGGCTAGAATCGAACCCAGATCTCTGGAGCTGAGGCAGCAGAGAGGGAAAACAAATTGTCTGCAAGAAAGGGCTGTAGGTTGGGGAAAGGCAGATTGTTTTCAAATCAGGCAGGGTAAGCCTTAAGCCTTATGTGTGGGTAAATCTGCAGCAGAAAGGTGGGGTTGCTCAAAAAGGAATTGGGGAGAGGATTGGCACAATATGTTCCATTGAGGGGAAAATGTTGAAGCATTTAAGAAATATTCTGATGGACCCTTGCGATACAAAGGCATACAGGGCTATGGGCCAAGTGCTGGAAAATTACAATAATTACTTAGTTGTTTATGACTGGCGCAGACTCAATGGGCTGAAGGGCCTTTCTTTCCACTGTAGATCTCTATAACTCTGACTCTATAATAATCCCAGAGAATGCTGGATGCCTACAAACATATAGGACTGAATAAGAAGGAAAGGAGAAGCTTTTAACAGGTACAAAGGGAGGAAAGTGATGGAGGCCCTGCTGGAGAACAGAAAGTACAAGGAGGAAACCTAAAAGAGAAGTGAGGAGAGCAAAGAGGGGCATGATAAAACACTGGCGGCAAAGATTACGGAGAATCCCAAGATATTCTACAAGGAAAGAGCATAACCAGGGAAAGAGTCAGGCCTGTTAGGGACCAAGGGGGCAATCTGTGTGGAGCTAGAGGACGTTGGCAGCATGTTAAATGAGTACTTCACATCTGTCTTTACTCAGGACAAAGAGGATTATAGAATCATACAGTACAGAAGAGGCCCAATGGCCCAGCAAGTCTGTAGAAGCCAAAACTATCCCGCTACTGACACGAGTCACACACTGGGCTCATAGCCTTGAATGTGAGGAGATTTCCAGAGCTCATTCAAGTAGTTTTGAAAAGTTGAGCTTTCACACCTCAACTTCCTGCCCAGGGAGTGCAATCCAGGCCCCCATCATCCTCTGGGTGAGAAAGGTTTTCCCTCCAATCCCCTTTAAATCTCCTGCCATTCACTGTGAAGTATTACCCCCTTATTATTGACCCTTCAACTATCGGGAACAGCTGCTTTCTATCCACCCTGTCCATGCCCCTCAATCTTACACATCTCTATCAGGTCACCCCTCAGCCTTCTCTGCTCCAAAGACAACAACCTAAGAATATCCAGCCTCTCTTCATAGCTGAGATGATCCAACCAGGCAACATCCTGGTGAATCTCCTTTGCACCCCCTCCAGAGCAATCACATCCTTCCTACAGTGTGATGATGAAAACTGCACACAGTACTCCTGCTGCAGCTGAACCAAAGTGCTGTACAGCTCTGACATGTCCTCCCTTGTTACCAAGTTGTGTACAGTAATCGTGAATTGGAAGGCAGGAAACTGGAATGTGTTTATGCGGTCCCTTTAAAAGGTAGAGTGCTTTTCTCAGATTAGAGATTTATACGGAAAATGGGTCTGTAAGCAGCTGCAGATTACAGACAGTTCTAAAAATGGAAACGTATTGATTGGCTGCGTAATTACCAAAACATTAAAACATGCCTAAGGTTTCCAATGAGCTGGAAGCAGCCAATTCATTTAAAACAAGCACTCAGCGATTGACAGCCATCTGAATTTAAATCTGTTGGTTTTGACAACCTCGCACCAATGCTATTGTTTGAAAATGGACAGGTCATCAAGGGTATATAAAAAAAAGCACATCTGGAAAATTGGCAGAGAGCCAACTGCCATCTGAAGGGTGTGAGATCGAACCACCATCTGAGGAATAAGCACCCAGCTCACAGAAGAAATCACTAAGCTCTCTGTGAAAGCACCATCCTATCCACAAAAGGTACCACCACAGCACTCCTAGCTAAGAGTCTTCACTGAGAAAACATCCCCGCCAGCAGAATCAGCAGAAGAAAAGCGTTTGTGGCGTGAAATCAACAGAAGGAAGAGTGTTCCAGGGATACATTCTGTGCAAAGTTGGAGAGATTATGTTCTAATGTATTATTGTCTTATTAATTGGGCTTATAATAAGTGGGACTTGTGTTTATTTGGACAGCATGCCAGGAGAATTCAGTTCAGTTCAATTAGGGAATAGATTGTACTTGGTTTGGTGGTTGGGGGGTGGAGGAATGCTCCGTTTGTCAGTAATTCTGTTCATTTGGTCATTGTTAGGGTTAAATAAATAAATTGTTACTTGTGACTTATACAGTGGAGCACAGGGATTTTCTTTCTTTTAACCACTCTTTTGCCAGATTACAAGGGGCAAGGCAAGGTTCTCTGCACGTTTCAGGGGTAATTATTAGAAGAGAACCTCTACTCCCACAATAACAGATTGGGGCTTGTGTTTTGGTTTAATTATCAGAGGAGTTAGACCCCTGCTTCATAACACCCTGCTCTTGGAATCTATGCAATGACCAATAAAGGCAAGTGTCCCTTGTGTGTTCTTAACTACATGAGTGGACCTGTCCTGCCACCATCAGGGATCTGTGGATGAGCACGAGATCCTTTTGTTCGTTTGAGCTTCCTAATGTTTTCCATTCACTGAGTACATCCTTGTCTTGTTCCTTCATCCAAAGTGGATCAACTCCCATTTATCAGGGTTAAATTCCAACTGACACTGTTCTGCCTTCTGATCAATCTGTTCGTATCTTCAATTAACCTAACACCTTTCTCCTCACTGTCAAACACCCAACTAATCTTTGTGTCATCCACAAACTTAGTCATCATCTCTCTCAATTCTTATCTACATCAAATACGAATATCACAAACAGTACTGATCCCTGTGGTATGTCACTGCACACTGGGTTCCAGTGACATAAACCGCCTTCTACCATCACCCTCTGTTTCCCAGCACTAAGCCGATTTTGGATCCAGCTTGGACAGTATCATGCATCCCATCAAGGACTAATTAGGAACAGTCAACATGGCTTTGTGCGTGGAAAATCATGTCTCACTAACTTGACTGAGTTTTTTTGAGGAAGTGATGAAGAGGATTGATGAAGGCAGAGTGGTGGATGTGGTCTATAGGAATTTCAGTAAGGCGTTTGACGCACTAACCAAATTACCATGCAAAATTAAGGTTAGATCACACAGAATACAAGGAGAACTAGCCATTTGGATATGTAACTGGCTCGAAAGTAGGAGACAGAGGGTGGTGGTGGAGGCTTGCTTCTTGAACTGGGGGTCTATGACCAGCGGTGCTGGGTCCACTGCATTTGTCATTTATATCAATGATTTGGATGTGAATATAGAAGGTATGGTAAGTGAGTTTGCAGATGACGACAAAATTGATGATGTACTGGACAGTCAAGAAGGTTATCAAAGAGTACAACGGGATCATGATCAGATGGGCCAATGGGCCAAGGTGTGGTAGATGGGAGTTTAATTTAGATAAACATGAGGTGCTGCATTTTGGAAAGGCAAATCAGGGTGGGACTTATACATTTAATGGTAATGTCCTGGGGAGGGTTGCTGAACAAACAGACCTTGGATTGCAGGTTCATAGTTCCTTGGAAGTGGAGTTGCAGGTAGTCACAATACTGAAGAAGTGTCTTTATTGGTCAGTGCACTGAGAGTAGGAAATGGGTTGTCATGTTGAGGCTGTACAGGACATTGGTTAGGCCACTTTTGGAATACTGTGTTCAGTTCTGCTCTCCCTGCTATAGCAAGGATGTTGTGAAACCTGCAACAGTTCAAAAAAAATTTACAAGGATGTTGCCAGAGCTGGAAGGTTTGAGCTAAAGGGAGAGGGTGCATAGTTGTGACTATTTTCCCTGGAGTGTCGGTTGCTGAGGGGTGACCCTACAGAAGTTTATAAAATCAGTATGGGCATGGATAGTGTGAACAGCCAAAGTTTTTTCCCCAGGTTAACAGAGTCCAAAACTGGAGGGCATAGGTTTAAGGTGAGAGGAGTCGGATTTAAAAGGGACCCGAGGAGCAACTTTTCACGCAGAGAGCGATGCGAGCCTGGAATAAGCTGCCAGAAAAAGTGGTGAAGGCTGGTACAATTACAACAATTAAAAGGCATCTGCGTGGGTACATGTATAGGAACAGTTGAGGGGATATGGGCGAAATGCTGGCAAATGGGACAAGATTAACTTAGGATATCTGGTCAGCACGAACAAGTGGGACCGAAGGGTCTGTTTCAAAGCTGTACATCTCTATGACTCAATATCTTGACTTTATCAGTCGAGATACAGATTATAAGAGCAGGGAGGTTATGTTGAAGCGTACAGATCTTTGGTCAGACCACAGCTAGAGTACTGTATACAGTCCTGGTCACCACATCATAGGACAGATGTGCAGCCGATAGAAAAATTGGTCACGTTGGTGATAGTGAGGAGGATGCTCTCAGGCTACAGTCTGATATTGATCAGCTGGTAAATTGGGCAGAGGGGGCTATGAGGTCATGCATTTGGGAGGTTTCAGGTGTACATAATTCTGAGAGTTATAGACAGTGCAGATCATGAGAATCTTTTCCCCAGAGTAGACATATCTAGGAACAGAGGGCACAGGTTTAAGGTGAGGAATAAGTGGTTTCGAGGAGATGTAAGGGAGAAAAAGAATTCACCCAGAGAGTCGTAGAAATATGGAACGCATGGGCTGAGATGGTGATGGAGTCAGGCACTCTCATAACATTTAAAAAGATTCTGAATGAACACTTAAAATGCCAGAACAGAATAGTCTATCGTGCAGGCAAATGGGAACAGTGTAGTTTGGAGTTTGTTGGTTAGTACAGACACGGGGGACCGAAGGGCCTATTTCTATGCTGTATGACTCTACGACTCACTGTAACTCAATTCTATGGGCTAAAGGCACTTTTATAGTGTTAGGTGACAGATCAGCATTCAATGGTGGAACAGGCTCCAGGGACTAGAGATAATAGGTACTGCAGATGCTGGAGAATCCGAGATAACAAGGTGTGGAGCTGGATGAACACAGCAGGCCAAGCAGCATCATAGGAGCAGGAAAGCTTGACGTTTTGGGCCGAGATGAAGGCTCCAGGGACTGAATGGCCTACTCCTGTTCCTATAAGATTATGAGGTGCATGGGCAGGGCAGATAGAAAGCATCTTTTCCCTTTAGTTGAAGGGTCAATAGGACATCATTTCAAGGGGAAAGACAGGAGATTGAGGAAATTTGATGAAGTTTATGTTTTTCACCCAGAGGTTGGTGGGTATTTGGAATGCACCAGCTGGGAGGGTAACTGAAGCAGGAAATTTCACAACCTTTAAAAAACGTACTTGGCTGAGCACTTGGAACATCATAATTTTTAAGACAATGTGCCAAAAGCTGGAATGAGGGAAACAGGGTAGATCAAGTAGTTTTGTCGGCGCAGACTCTTCGGATCAAAGTGCCTCCTCTAAACTGTATGATTCCATGACTCTATAATTCCTGACAGTGAAGATGAGGCTGGTAAGTCAGCAGTACATATTTGGATGATGGGCAATGACAGAAACTTCAGGAGATTCAGCAAACAAACACAAACGTTAAACAGAGCAGGTTAGACAATTGCAGACAGTTGATCAGGGAGGACAGAGATGACACACTAATGGACGGCCATGGCTTCAGATCCACAGTAAATGAGTTACACCAGCCCCACAGATGTGGATCCTCCCACAGCTAACTGGCACACACCAAAAACCTCAAAATTGTAAAAGAATGGTCAACGCTACACACCGCTCAACAATTTCACTGTCTGCAATTTGAAAGTCTCCCGCTGGAGCCAGCACCTGTAAAGATATTAGAAACACCGGAGTCAGGAAAATCCCACATTTGAGGAAATCCTTGGGGAGCGGGTGATGTCATTGTGCAATTGTCAGTGTGTGATGACATCACAGCCACAAACAGAGAGCATTCTGGGTCTGTACAAACCAGTGATCACCCACACATTCTGAAGGATGGGACGGTCCCTGGGAGGGTGGAGAGGGGCTTTATCAGAATGGTTTGAGGGATCGGGGATTTTAGTTGTAAGATTGCATTCAAGATACTGATTGCTCCAAAGTGAATAAAGGACACAGGAGGGTGACAGTGGTGTAAAAGTTATTACAGTCAGAGGTCTACAAGCTCAGAAAGAGGCCCTGCAGCCCATCAAGGCTGAACCAGTCAGAAACAACCACATAAACTATGCTCCTCCCATTTTCAAACACTGGCCCAGAGACCTGCACCACACACAAACATCTAAATACTTCTTCAATGTTAAGACTGTTAATGATACAACTTTACAGGGAGCAAGTTCCACATTCCCACTGCCCTCGAGGGGAAAAACATTTTCCTCACATCCCTTCTAAAACCTCCTGCCTCTGACCGTGAGTCTATGCGACCTACTCATTGATCCTTCCACCAGGGAGAGAAATTTCTTCCTGACAATGAGTCTACAGAAATCGTGAAAATTCGAGCAGGAGTGGACCATTTGGCCCTTTAAGCCTGCTCTGCTAATCAGGATGATCATGGCTGGTCATCCAACTCAAAAGCATGTTCTTCCTTTACCTCCCACATGTTTTGATCCCTGCAGCCAAATGCTATATCCGAAGCCTTCTTGAAATCACACAATGGTTTGGCCTTGACAGCTTTCTGTGGTAGCAAATTCCACAGGCTCACCGCTCTGTGTGAAGAAATTTCTCCTTACCTCAGAGCTAAAATGTTTACCACATACACTTAACCTGCGATTCCTGGTTCTGGACTCTGCCAGCATCGGGAACAACCTTCCTGCATTGAGCCTGTCCAGTCCTATTAAGATTTTATATTTTTCGATGAGACCCCCCAGCTTGATATCATCTGTTGGAATTTGTCAAAAGCCTTATCAAAGTCCACATAAACCATGCCCACTGATTCTCCCTCATGAAACTCTGCAAATTAATTCCTAGAAGAACGCCAGGAGATTTGCCAAGCATCATTTCCCTTTCAGAAATCCATGCTGACTCTGTCCAACCCAGCCACTGTCTTCCAACTGCTCTGTTATTAAGCAGTTTATAAAATATCAAACTACAAATCAAAAAGGGAATGAAACTGGTCAGAGCACCAAGCATCAACCCAGGCAGCAAAAGCAACAATGGCACACCTCCCCTTATCTATCCTATAAAAGTCTCCTTACTGCAAACTTGGAACGATATTGCTGTTCCTGTATTGTTAGGTGGGTCAGAATCCTAGGGAATGTATTGGATGAATGGTATCAGTGCTGGGCTATTAATTCAGAGATTCAGGGAATGTTCTGGGAATCCAGATTCAAATTCTGCCATGTGCCTCATAACGTATACATCTCAACCCTGCTCCTATCAATCTCCTCTGCTCCAAAGAAAACAATCCCAGTCAATCCAACCTTTCTTCAGAACTAAAACTCTCCATCCCAGACAGCATTCTGGTAAATCTCCTCTGCGTTGTCTCCAGTGCAATCAAATGCCTCTGATTTTGTGGATTCCAGAACTGCACACTTCAGAACTCCAGCTGTGGCCTCAGCAACTGTATATGCAGTTCCAACATAACCTCCTTGCTCCTAAACTTTATGACTCGGCTAATAAAGGCAAGTGTTCCATTTGCCTTTTAGCCGCTTTACCTGGCTGTCCTCATATCTTAAGGGATGGGTGGACATGCACAGCAGGGTCCTGCTGATCCTCAGTCCTGCATTGTTATTCATGTATTCCATTGGCTCGTTTGCCACGCCCAAGTGTATCACCCCTCACTTAGCTGAATTAAATTCCAACTACTACTGACAAGCCTGTCTGTATCCTCCTGTAATTTAAGAACATAAGAACTAGCAGCAGGAGTAGCAATTCAGCTCTTTAATAAAATTGTGGCTGATCTCATCCCACCCTACTTTCCTGCCTGCTGCCCATAACCCTTCAACCCATTAATAATTATTCACTAAATTACCTCCTCAAATTTACTCAATGTCCCAGCATTCACCTCATTTTGCGATAGTGAATTTCAGATTCACAACCTTCTGAGACAAGTAATTTCTCCTCATTTGCATTAAACATGCCAACTCTTATTCTAAAACCTCTTATTCTATAGCCTCTCCAAAATGTCACACAGAAGGAAACTGCTCTTCAGCATACTACATAACTCAATTAGAACATAGAACACAGAACAATACAGCGCAGAACAGGCCCTTTGGCCCTCGATGTTGCGCCAACCTGTGAACTAATCTAAGCCCATCCCCCTACACTATCTCTTCATCATCCTCCAGCTTATCCAAGGACTGTTTAAATGCCCCTAATGTGGCTGAGTTAACTACATTGGCAGGCAGGGCATTCCACGCCCTGACCACTCTCTGAGTAAAGAACCTGCCTCTGACATCCGTCTTAAATCTATCACCCCTCAATTTGCAGCTATGCCCCCTCGTACTAGCCGACGTCATCATCCTAGGAAAAAGACTCTCACTGTCCACCCTATCTAATCCTCTGATCATTTTGTAGGCCTCTATTAAATCCCCTCTTAGCCTTCTACTCTCCAATGAGAACAGACCCAAGTCCCTCAGCCTTTCCTCATAAGACCGTTGCTCCAGACCAGGCAACATCCTGGTAAATCTCCTCTGCACCTTTTCCAATGCTTCCACATCCTTCCTGTAATGGGGCGACCAGAACTGTACACAATATTCCAAGTGAGGCCGCACTAGCGTTTTGTACAGTTGCAGCATGACATCACGGCTCCGGAACTCAATCCCTCTACCAATGAAACCTAACACACCGTATGCCTTCTTAACAGCACTATCAACCTGGGTGGCAACTTTCAGGGATCTATGTACCCGGACACCAAGATCCCTCTGCACATCCACACTACCAAGAATCTTTCCATTGACCCAGTATTCTGCCTTCCTATTATTCTTCCCAAAGTGCATCACCTCACATTTATCTGCATTGAACGCCATTTGCCACCTTTCAGCCCAGCTCTGCAGTTTATCCAAGTCTCCTTGCAACCTGCAACATTCTTCCACACTGTCCACCACTCCACCGACTTTAGTGTCATCTGCAAACTTACTAACCCATCCACCTATGCCTGCGTCCAAGTCATTTATAAAAATGACAAACAGCAGTGGTCCCAAAACAGATCCCTGTGGCCCACCACTAGTAACCAGACTCCAGGCTGAATATTTTCCATCAACCACCACTCTTTGGCTTCTTTCAGAAAGCCAGTTTCTAATCCAAACTGCTAAATCTCCCTCAAACAGCTTGCCTCTGCATTTTCTCCAATAGCCTACCATGTGGAACCTTATCAAAGGCTTTACTGAAGTTCATGTACACCACGTCAACTGCCCTACCCTCATCCACATGCTTGGTCACCTTCTCAAAAAACTCAATGAGGTTTGTGAGACACGACCTGCCCTTGACGAATCCATGTTGACTATCTCCAAACAAATTGTTGCTTGCTAGATGATTATCAATCCTATCTCTTATAATCCTTTCCAAAACTTTTCCTACAACAGATGGAAGGCTCACTGGTCTATAATTACCTGGGTCATCTCTACTGCCCTTCTTGAACAAGGGCACAACATTTGCAATCCTCCAGTCCTCTGGTACTAAACCTGTAGACAATGACGACTCAAAGATCATGGCCAAAGGCTCCGCCATCTCCTCCCTAGCTTCCCAGAGAATCCTCGGAAAAATCCCATCCGGCCCAGGGGATTTATCTATCTTCACACCTTCTAGGATTGATAACACCTCCTCCTTACTAACCTCAATCCTTTCTAGTCTAATAGCCCGTATCTCAGTCTTCTCCTCTACAATACTCTCCTTTTCCTAAGTGAAAACAGATGAGAAACATTTGTTTAGCACCTCTCCGATCTCCACAGGGTCCACACACAACTTCCCACTTCTGTCTTTGACTGGCCCTATTCTTACCCAAGTCATCCTTTTATTCCCCACATACCCATAGAAAGCTTTAGGGTTCTCCTTAATTCTACCTGCTAATGACTGCTCATGTCCCCTCCTTGCTCTTCTTAACTCTCTCTCTTTAAATCCTTCCTAGCTAATCTGTAACTCTCCATCGCCTCATCTGAACCATCTCGTCTCAATGTCACATAAGCCTCCCTCTTCCGCTTAACAAGAGATACAATTTCTTTTGTAAAGGTTCCCTTACCTTATCACTACCTCCCTGCCTGACAGGGACATACCTTTCAAGGACACGCAATATCTGTTCCTTAAACCAGCTCCACATTTCGATTGTTCCCATCCCCTGCATTTTGCTACCCCATTCTATCCCTCCTAAGTCTTGCCTAATCGCATTATAATTGCCCTTCCCCCATCTATAACTCTTGCCTAGTGGCATGTTCCTATCCCTTTCCATCACTAAACTAAACGTAACCGAATTATCGTCACTCTCTCCAAAGTGCTCACCTACCACTAAATCAAACACCTGGCTTGGTTCATTACCAAGTACCAGATCCAGTTTGGCCTCCCCTCTTGTCGGCCCTTCGACATACTGTCAGGAAACCCTCCTGCACACATTGGACAAAAATCGATCTATCCGACGCACCAGAGTCGCATTTCCAGTCAATGTTGGGGAAGTTAAAGTCTCCCATAATGACCACCTTGTTCATTTCACTCCTGCCCGGAATCGTTTTGCCGATCCTCTCCTCCACATCCCTGGAACTTTGCAGAGGCCTGTAAAAACTCCCAGCAGTGTGACCTCTCCTCTCCTGTTTCTGACCTCAGTCCATACCACTTCAGTAGACGAGTCCTTGTCAAAAGTGCTTTCAGCCACCGTTATACTGTCCTTGACTAACAAAGCCACACCTCCCCTTCTTTTACCACCTTCCCTGATCTTTATGAACGATCTAAACCCTGGAACCTGCAACATCCATTCCTGACACTGCTCGATCCACGTCTCCGAAATGGCCACAACATCGAAGTCCCAGATACCTATCCATGCTGCAAGCTCACCTACCTTATTCTGAATACTCCTGGCGTTGAAGTAGACACACTTCAAACCAGCTTGCTGTCTGCCAGCACACTCCTGTGATGGTGAAATCCTGTCCATGTCCTCCCTACTCTCATCCTCCTGTGTACTGGAACTACACCACAGGTTCCCATGCCCCTGTTGAGCTAGTTTAAATCCACCCGAATAGCACTAGCAAATTTCCCACCCAGGATATTAGTACCCCTCTGGTTCAAGGGAAGACCATCCTGTTTGTAGAGGTCCCACCTTCCCCAGAATGAGCCCCAGTTATCCATATACCTGAAACCCTCCCTCCTGCACCATCCCTGCAGCCACGTGTTCAGCTGATATCTCTCCCTGTTCTTTGTCTCGCCATCACGTGGCACGGGTAACAAACCAGAGATAACAACTCTGTTTGTTCTAGCTCTCAGCTTCCACCCTAGCTCCCTGAAATCCTGCCTTATATCCCTATCCCTCTTTCTACCTGTGTCATTGGTACCTATGTGGACCACGACTTGGGGCTGGTCACCCTCTCCCTTCAGGACCCCAAAGACACGATCCAAGACATCACGGACCCTGGCACCTGGGAGGCAACACACCAACCGTGAGTCTCTCTCATTCCCACAGAATCTCTTATCTGTCCCCCTAACTATGGAGTCCCCAATGACTAATGCTCTCCTCCTCTTCTCCCTTCCCTTCTGAGCAACAGGGACAGACTCTGCGCCAGAGACCTGTACTCCACGGCTTACCCCTGGTAAGTCGTCCCCCTCAACAGAATCCAAAACTGTATACCTGTTATTGAGGGGAACGGCCGCAGGGGATCCCCGCACTGTCTGCCTGTTCCCTTTCCGTCCCCTGACTGTAACCCATCTACTTTTTTCCTGTACCTGAGGTGTGACTACCTCCCTGTAACTCCTCTCAATCACCCCCTCAGCCTCCCGAATGATCCGAAGTTCATCTCGCTCCAGTTCCCTAACGCGGTTTCCAAGGAGCTGGAGTTGGGTGCACTTCCCGCAGATGAAGTCAGCAGGGACACTAGTGGTGACCCTTACCTCCCACATCCTACAGGAGGAGCCTTTGCCCTTGCATCCATTGCCATTGTTCTGAATTGTGAAAAACAGACTATTGGAAAAGAAAACACTAGTAACTTACCAAATCGGCACCCAAATATATTACCTCACTTACTCAACCATCGCGTGTCTGCTCCTGCTCGACGTGCACTCCGCCTATTCACAAGGTAAGTTTTTAAAGGAGAAGCTTACCTTCCCAGGCTGCCCTCGCGCCTCCTTCCGGACTCCCGGAATTAGGTAGCCTCTCATTCTTCTACACTTGAGAGTATAGGCCTAAATTGCAGAACCTCTCTTCAGAAGGCTGTCCTCCTCACTATTTACCACACAATTTTCATATCACCCATGAATTTATTGATCAAAACCCAACATTCATTCTGAATCGCTTATATAAACATGAACAGGAGGGGCCCCAATCATGATCTCAGTAGAATCCCACTGGGTACAGGCTTCCAGTCACAAAAATATGCCTCACTAATCACTGTTTGCTTCTTAACACTCAGCCAATTCTGCAGCCAATCAGCCAAATTATCTTGATTATTATGGGCTCCTTCCTTTGCTATCAGTCTCCTCTGTGGGACTTTATCAAAAACCTTGGTGAAGTCCAAGCAGACGATGTCGAATGAATTACTCTCATATACACACCTGGCAACTACTTCGAAAAAAAGGTGGTCAAACAGGGTCTGCCCTTAACAAAACCATGCTGTTGCTGACAGATTACTTCCTCTCCAAGTGTAGATTAATTCTGTCCCTCAGAATTGCATGTAATGGTTTCCCCACCACTGAGGTGAGACTGACTGGCCTGTATTTTACTGGTTTATCCCTTGTTCCCTTCATGAATAACAATCTTACATCACAGAGTCACAGACTCTGAGTCGTATAGCATGGAAACAGACACTTCGGTCCAACCAGTCCATGCTGAATAAAACTCCAAACTCAACTAGTCCTGCCTGCCTGCTCCTGGCTAATATTCCTCCAAACTTTTCCCATTCATATATCCGTCCAAACGTCTTTTAAATGTTGTAATTATACCCGCACCCGCCAATTCTTCAGGTGGTTTATTCCACATGCAAACCACTCTAAAAAATTTGCCTCGTTTGTCTTTTCTCAATCTTTCTCCTCTCACCTTAAATGTGTTCCCCCTGATCTGGAAATTCCCCATTTTAGAGAAAAGGCAACTACCATCAACTCTATCCATACCTTTCATTATTTTATAAACTTCTACAAGGCCACCTCTCAACCTCCTATGCTCCAGTGAAAGAAGTGTCAGCCTATCCAGCCTTGCCTTATAACTCAAACCTTCCATACCTGGCAACATCCTGGTGAATCTCTTCTGAACCCCTCCAGTTGGATAATATCCTTGCTATATCTGAACACAGTATTCCAGAAGAGGCCTCACCAATGTCCTCTACAACCTCAATATAAAGTCCCAAATTCTTTGCTCAAAGGACTGAGCAATGAAGGTAAGGGTGCTAAACGCCTTTTTAACCATTCTGCCTATATGTGATGCAAGCAAAAATTAGTATGTGCCTCCACCCCTCGGGCCCTCCATTCCACAACACTACCAAAGGCTCCACCATTATTTGTATAACTCCTCCCCTTGTTTCCTGTATCTAAGAACAATACCTCTCATTTATCCAGATTGAACTCCATCTGCCATTTTTCAGCCCATTGACCCATTCGATCAAGATCCCATTGTAATCTTAGAAAATCTTCTTCACTGTTGGTGTCATCCGCAAACTTAATAACATGCCTTCTATATTCTCATCCAAATCATTTATGTAAATGACAAACAAAAGAGGACCCAGAACCAATGCATGTGGAACAGTGTTTTTCACAGGTCAAAAAGCAAGCCTCCCTCATTACTCTGTCTCCTGCTGTTAAACCACCCTGAATTCTATGTGATCTAACTTTACTAATTAGTCTACCATGCAGAAACTGGTCAAAAGGTTTTATGAAAATCTAAATAAACAATGTTTACTGTTCTACCATCATCAACCTTTTAGGTAACTTTCTCAAAAAAACTCAATCTAGTTTGTGAAACATGATTTTCCTCTCACAAAACCATGCTGCCTCTCCTAACCAATTTTTGCCTCTCTAAATGTCCATAAAACCTATCTTTTATAATCGCTTCCAACAATTTACACACAACTGAAGTCAGACTCACAGATTTATAGTTCCCCGGTTTCTCCTTACAGCCTTTCTTTGACATCTCTCCAGTGCTCAGAACGCAATTAAAAATTATTACCAGTGCCCCTGCTATTTCTGCCCCTTCCTCACTCAACAGCCTGGGAAACATTTCGTCTGGCCCTGGAGATTTCTGCTTTTAAGCCTGCCAGGCCAATCAGAACCTTCCTCTCTTTCTATGCTAATTTTTTAAAGTATATCACAGTCCTTCTTTCTGATTTCTATACCCATGTCATCCCTGTCACTTATACTTTTGCCAATTATCCTTTCATGCCCCTTTATTGCTCTAATTACCTTTTTTAAGACACCCCCTGCACACTCTGTACTCGTCTAGGGTTTCTGCTGCTTTGAACCTTTGGTAATTGCTACAAGCCTCCATTCTTCTCTTTAGCCAATCCTGTATATCCAGGGTGGCGATCATTGTCTGCAACTAATTCCCCAACTAATATTTCAACAACTTGCTTGGCTTCATTACCTGAAATTAAGTCCAGAATCACTCCCTCTCTTGTAGGGCCTTCCTCATAATGGCTTCAAAAGCTGCACTTGGATGCATGTTACGAATTCCACTTCCTTTAAACCTTTCACACCATAGCCACCCCAGTTGATGTTGGGACAGTTCTTCCTTCTCTGATGGTTTATTCCTTGTCAATAGAGTCAATAAGAACAGAAAGCCATTTAGCCCTTTGATCCAGCTTCAATATTTAAATGATCATGGTCAAACATGCAAGTAAGTATCCTGTTACTTCTTTCTCTTCAGTCCTGTGTTTTGGCTTCAACTTTTTCTGTGGGAGAGAATTCCACTCTCTGGCTGAAGACATTTATGCTCATCTTTGTCTTTAGTCCTACACTGCATCCTTCAACTTTGAACCTTGGTTCTGGACTCTCTGATCATTGGGAACATCCTTTCTGTATTTATCCTGCATGGCCCGAATTTTATAGGTATCTGTTGGATGCCTCCTCGGTCTCACAATAGCCCTGTACAATTCCAGCAAGATATTCTTCCAGCAAGGTATTCAAATCATCTCACTGAAAAGGTTAACATACCATTTGCATTCTTCACCGCCTGCTGTACACGCATGCTTACCTTCGCAGGCTGGAGTTTCTTTTCCAATCTATTACCATTCAGATAACAAGGCGTAGAGCTGGATGAACACAGCAGGCCAAGCAGCATCAGAAGAGCAGGAAAGCTGACGTTTCGGGCCCGAAACGTTCCTACTATCTCTGACACCGTTCAGATAATACTGTTTTTGCTATTAAGTGGAAGACCTCAAATTTGTCCACATTATATTTTATCTACTATGCACTTGCCCACTCATGACTTGTTCAAATCACAAATCCGCTTAATGAAGAAATTGTCTCCACTGTAAACTATCGGTGGTAAACTCTTCCCAGTCATGAACAATATTGCCCCCCAAAAACTTGGCGGGAACGTATACGCACTCCTCCGACAAACAATACCACCGCGCCTGCGCGATACCATATGTCGTTACCAAATGGCCATAAATTCAAACTTAACCTCCGGCACTGGCGATAAACGGGAGGTCGTGCTGGGGTTTGCAGCTTACTCAACATCTTTGCGAGGCTTTTCCATCTATTCGCCGCATCCAAGAACTCTCCCGTCCGGCTGGAGCCGCGTATGATGACGCTCCCCGATCGCCATAACACAGCGTATACTCCAATCACGTCTGGCACTGTGCCTACGCACGTCCTAATGTTCTGTAACTGGGGATATTTACTACCGCTTGGCATTCTGGGTAGGCACACCGCCATTGACAATTCCCCGTAGAGTGCGCTGATTGGAGGGTTCGCTTGGCTCAGTCAACTGTCGCATTTCTGGAGGTGGAGTAAGGGGCGACGTCGGCGTCTGCGATGGGTGGGTCTACGGTGGCAGAAGAGATGTCAACCGTAATGTCGGAGGTGGATGTGGCGACATGGCGGAGTGATCGAAATTCCATTGTCCTCTGGGATAGTCACCTTTGCTGTCCAGTGCCACATCAATTTTAGTGTCATCTGCAAACTTATGAAAGATACCTCCTATATAACAAAAAGCAGTAGACCCAGCATCGAACCTTGCAGCTCACAGTTGGTCTCAGGCCTCCACTCTGAACCCCTTCACCACCAGTCTTTGTCTCCTAGCTTCAAGCCAATTTTGTGTCCAAATGGCGGTCTCTCCCTGGATTCCATGTGATCTAACCTTGCCAGCCAGTCTGCCATGTCGAACCTTATCAAATGCCTTACTGAAGTCCATATAGACAATGTCCATTGCTCTGCCTTCATGAATCTTCTTTGTCACTTCTTAAGAAACTCCACCAAGTTAATGAGACATGATTTCCCATGCACAAATCCATGTTGACTATACCTAATCAGTCCTTGCTTTTCCAAATATATGTAAATCCTCAGGATCCCCTCCAAAAACTTACCCATCACTGATATCAGGCTCACTGGTCTCTCATTCCCTGGCTTTTCCTTAACATATTTCTCAAATAATGCCACCACATTAGCCAACCTTCAATTGTCCGCCACCTCACCTGTGGCTAATAATGACACAAAATCTCAGCAAGGGACCTAGCAATCACTCCCCTATCTTCCCACAAAGTTCTGGGGTACACCTGATCAAGTCTCAGGGATTTATCAACCTTGATGTGCTTTAAGACGTCCAGGACCACCTCCTCTGTAATATGGACGCGTTTCAACATATCACTATTTGTTTCCCCAAGTTCCCTACCTTCCATATCCTTCTCCACAGTTAATACTAGCACAAAATAGTTTTGAGGAAAGGTCACCAGACCCAAAACACTAACACTGATCTTTTCTTCACAGATGCTGCCAGACCTGCTGAGCTTTTCCAGCAACTTCTGTTTTTGTAGCACAAAATACTCATTTATTATCTCACCCATCTCCTGCAGTTCTACACAAAAGCAGCTTTACTGACCCTTAAGGGGCCCTATTATCTCCATAGTTACTTTTTTTTAGCTACTCCATAGTTACATCCTTAATATATCTGTGGAATCTATTTGGATTCTCCTTCACCCTACTTGCCAAATCTATCTCACGTCCCCTTTCACCTTCCTGATTTTCCTCTTGAGTATACTTCTACTGTCCTTATACTCTTGCTGGGATTCACTTGATTCCTTCATTTTTCTTGACCAGAGCCTCAATTTCTTTCATCATCCAGAACTCTCTATACCATACCAGCCTTGCCCTTCACACTAACAGGGACCTACTGCGTCTGGACTCTTGTTATCTCATTTTTGAAGGCCTCCCACTTTCTAGCCATTGCTTTAACTGCAAATATCCAATCTCAATCAACTTTTGGAAGTTCTTGCCCAACACAGTCAACATTGGCCTTCCTCTAATTTAGAACTTTTAACTTTTAGATCAAGTCTATCCTTTCCCAAAACTATTCTGAAACTAATAGAATTATGATCACTAGTACCAAAGTGCACCACCTCCCCCAACCCCCATTGACAGCTCAGTCACTTACCCTGCCTTATTTCCGAAGAGAAGTTCAAGTTTTGCTCTTTCTCTAGTAGGTACATACACATACTGAATAAGAAAATATTCTTGTCCACCCTTAACACATTTTACTCCATCCCAGCCCTGAACACTATGGCAGTCCCAGTCTATGTTTGGAAAGTTAAAATCCCATACCATTACAACCCTAGTATTCTTACAGATAAGTGAGATCTCCTTTCAAAGTTACTTCTCAATTTCCCACTGACAACTGTGGGGGTTTGGGGATCAGGCTGTGCATCTATACTACAATCCCAATAAGGTGATCATCACATTCTTATTTCTCAGTTCCACCCAAGTGACGTCACTGGATGTACTCCCCAGAATATCCCCCCTGAGCACATCATGTTATCCCTAAACAAAATTGCCACTCCTCCTCCTTTCTTTTCCCCCTTTCCATCCTTCCAACACCAGCACCTCCACATCATATCCTTCCAATAGCATCCGTAGCCTGGAACATTAAGGACCTTCACCCCGAGTCATGTTTCTGTTTTGACTGTGATATCCCAGCCCCATGTTCCCAACCATGGCCTGAGTTCATCTGCCTTACCTGTCAGGCCTCTTGCTTTGAAATTAATTTTTCAGTCCTACTTTGCTCTCTGCCTTGCTCCTGACTGCCTTGACTGCTTGTCTTGCTCCTTATCTCCACTGCACCAGACTTACACTGATGTCTTACCTCACTATTTCTCTGACACATCCCACATCCCCCCCCAAAAAGAAAATTCCGAGCAGCTCGGGCAAATCTCCCTTCCATTTCAGGTGCAACATGTCCTCAGGCAGGTCACTTCTACTCCAGAAGACATTCCAATGATCCAAAGATGTCTATCCTCCTCCCCTGCATCAGTTCCTCAGCCACACATTCATCTGCTCTATTCTCCTATTCTAACTCTCACTAGCCCATGGCATGTCATGTAATCCACATATTATTACTCTTGAGAACCTAATTTTAGCCTGCTTCTTAATTTCCTGTATTCTCTCTTCAGAACCTCGTCCTTTTCTCTCACTCTGTCATTGCTACTAACAAAGACCTCCTGCTGGTCACTCTCCCCTTTGGGAATATTCTGCACCCTCTCTGAAACATCCTTGATCCTGGCACCAGGGAGGCAACACACCATTCTGATATCTTGCTGTCGGCCACAGAAATGATTATCTGTGCATCTGACTAGAGAGTCCCTTATCACAATTGATCACTTGGAACCTGACATATCCCCAATTACATCAGAGCCAGTCTCAGTCCCTGAATCCTGTCTGTCAGTGCTATATTTCCCTGAGAGTCAATCAGCCCCTGCATTTTCCAAAACAGGAAACTTTTTTGAGATGGGGATAGCCTCAGGAGACTCCTGCAATACCGGCCTGCCCTCCTACCTTTCCTAGAGGTAACCCATCTACCTGACTGTATCTGCAATTTTTCTACCTTCCTGATATTGCCATTTATCACACACCCTGGATCCTGTAAATTCCTCATTGCCTCTAACTGCTGCTCGAACTTGTCATGTGATCTGGCAGGATTTGCACTTCCTGCAGACATAATCATCAGTAACACTGAAATTTTCCCCAATGTCCCATATCAGACTGGAACAGTGCATCACTCTCCTAAAGGCCATATCTGCACCTTGATCTACAGGCCCAGAAAATAGTACAGTCTTGCTGCTCTAAAAGCACTGCTCCAGGATAACTTAAGACCGATCTTTTATATTTAAAAAAAAAAAGAGACTAATCTCAGTAAAACATGAAAAACGCTTACCCTACTCACTATTATAGATACATAAAAACAATTAAACAAACATTTAGCCGATCATGCTGTGAAATAATGGTACTCTGAGCTGTGAGTAGTTTCGATATTGAGGTGTCTCCAAGGTCAGCTGTGAAATTTCACTGTTTGTTTGTTTTTCTTTTGTTATTGAACTTTAGAGCTATTCTCCAACCTCCGATGTGTTCTCTGCTGAAACTACGACCCCTGCCTGACACAATCTGACATCTGTAGTGTGTCAGCAAAATTTCAAATGGGAGAGAGAGAGAGAGAAAGAGACATAGCAGGAGATGATCATGAAGGAGCTGACTATGTCACCCGCTCCCCTCGCACACACACACACACACACCCTTACCTTTGAACAGAAAGACCTCTCCTAAAGTTTGTGTCTTGTCTTTCCAGGAATATACAAAATAAAATTGGTTAACTATCGAATACAACACGAGTAAGGACTAGTGGCAGAGGTTTGCGAGTGAACTACTAGCCTGTCTCCACCAGCCAGGGATCAAGCACTACAGTACAGGAAAAGTCACAGTCAAAATATTACCCAACAGCACCCCCCTCCCATCATTGCAGGGAAAAGAATCTCTTACCTTGAATGCTGCTAGCCAACCACCATCAAAACAAAACAGGATAAAGTATAAAAGTTGGGGGTTTCTGTTAAACCTATACAAGAGGATAGTCAGACCACAGCTGATGACAGTGAATAGTTTTCTAGTTTTCAGCTCCTTATCTAAAGAAAGATATATTGGTATTGGGTGTAGTCAAAGAAGGTTTACCAGGCTGATTCCAGGTATGGAGGGATTGTCTTCTGAGGAGAAGTTGAGTACATTGGGTCTGCATTCATTTATTTTCGAAGAATGTGAAGCGACCTCATTGAAACATATAAGTTTCTTAGAGGGACTTGACAGACTGGATGTGGAGAAGTTGTTTCCCTTTGTGGGAGATTCTAGCACCAGAGGGCATCATCTCAGAATAATGGGTTGTGCATTTAAGACAGAGATCAGGAAGAATCTCTTCTCTCTGAGGTTAGTGAATCTGTGGAAATCTTTATTTTGAGGCCTGTTGAGGTTGGGTTATTTAATATATTCAAAGCTGAGATAGATTTCACATCAGTAAGGGAAACCAAGGGTCATGGGGAAAAAAATGCAGGATAGTGGAGTTGAGATGATCAGATCAGCCATGATCTCATTGAAAGGCAGAGTGGACTCGATGGGCTGAATGGCCTACTTCTGCTCTTACATCTTATGGTCTTGAAAACGATTTATACAAAATTGCAAAATCCAAGAATTCTTAAATCAGTGCTTCAATATTCACTGTTCCAGAAACTATTCTTCACAAACCACTTAGAGAGATTGGCCTGTGTAGCTTTGAACTTCTGTCTTTTCTTGGCCTCACTTCTTTTGGATCTGTGTGTATGTGTGCTGTATTATTTGTTTTTCTTGCCTGCCTGGCTTATCATGCTTACCATGCACACCCACTGACTGGGCTGTCTGAGCTCTGATGAGAATGGCAGGAGGCACTAGATCAATGCTGTGTGTCCTGGGTATGGGGGTTGATGGGGTGATAATTCTCAGGAAACTAGCTAGTTTCTGAGGTGAAATTCCAAATTCCTCAGTTGGCAAAGTGCATGTCAAGTTTGGAGGTATGTTAAAGTTATGAAACCACAAGCAGTAAAACAGAAACTCATTAGCGAGAATCTAACCCCACTGGCTTCAGCTTTTTACCACATCACATGTGTGGGTCTGAACAATGAAACATGCTGTCCACCGTTCAGGGAGGTTTCACTATGAATCGACCACACACACAGACACAAACAGTGAGTGGGTCAGTGTATGAGGGTGTGCACACAAGAGGGTGTGTGTGAGAAAGACTTAAGTGTATGAGTGAATGTCTGAGTGAGTGTCTCTCTGAGTGAGTGTCTGAGGGTATGTGGCTGGGTGGCTGAGAGTGAGAGTGCAAGTGTGCGCATGTGCGTGTGTGTGTGTGTATGAGAGAGTGGGTAACTTAATTACTGAGAGTCTGAGTGAGTCAGTGGGGGTGTGTGTCGGTTTGGGTGTCTGAGTGAGTGTCTGTGAGTGAGTGTGTATGTGTGTGTTTGAATGTGCATGGGTGAGTGTGTGTGGGTGTCTATGAGTATCTGACTGACTCTGTGTGTGTGTGTGTGTGTGTGTGTGTATGTGTGTGTGTGTGTATTCTGCCTGAGCAGAGTTTAGTCTCATAGTTTCCCCAGGGACCACCCTTTGCCCTCTCTGTGAGTCACTGAGTGATCCTGACCACAGTCTCAGGCAGTCACACACCACAACCCACTGTCGTCTCTTAGCTAAAACGAGTGACAGGATCAAAACAAATACTGCATTAAGTAAAGATATAAGAAAAATCACGTCAAAATCCATTGATTTACACAGTTCCATATTCCCCTTGAACTGGTGAAGACTGAGCCTCCACCCAGCGCGAGTTCAGCTCTTGCCTGGGCCAGTCAAGAGAGCAAGAAACTCCACTTCGATAAAACAAAACAAAGAATGTGATACTGGGAAATCTGAAAGAAGCAAAATTGGAAAGTTCTGCAGAAACTCAACAGGTCTGCCAGCATCTGTGAAGAGAAAAACTGTGTTAATGTTTTGGGTCCAGTGACCCTTCTTCAAAATCTCCATTGGTACCTTTCAACTGAACACTTTGGAAATGAATCTGTCTCTGAACAGTCTCGACCTGGCCACCCATCCAACAGGGGCCAGTTTACATCCCCTTCGACGCAGCATCCTGGAAGTAAAAAGGCTGCACCCTCCAGTAAAGTCTCTAATTGAGTGGGTATCGTGAATTCTGAGCATCCCAAAGCATTTTACAATTCACCTCAATTGAAGGGTCGTCACTGGGAAACACTGCAGCCAATTTGTGCACAGCAAGCTCCCGCAAGAAGGAACATGACAATGCTCCAGATTGTATGTCTATGTTTTGTAGTGATTGTTGAGGGAAGGTACTGGCTGCAGGATCCTGTGAGAATTCCCCACCCCAACCATTCTTCTCCAAAGAGTGGCTCTGAGATCATTTACAGCCACTCACAAGGGCAGACAGACCCCCATTGTAGTAGTTGTAAGTGGTGCAGATTCAGGTGGATATTCAAAAAGCCTCACCAGTACAATGAAACTTTGCTTTATTCTCACACACCAGTGAGATATCAGTACCTAAACCTTGTGTTGAAAAGTTATGTTTAATACCAGTGATCTGCCAGGAGCCTATCAAACTTTTGTCACTGTCTTTCTGTCCTTGATCACTCACTCCTGCCTCATAGTTATCTGATCTGGTGCAACCTTTCATCTTTCCAGCTTCAAATAAGCTCAGAATAGTTTGACTGGCTGTATCAATCCTCCTGTCAGCGTTTTTGAACAAGTTATTCATAATTGTGTCGACAGCTCAGTAACTCTTCCTCCTTATCTCATACTGACTGTCCGACAGTGCGGCACTGCCTCAACACTAAGCCTCCGACAGTGCAGCACTCCCTCAGCACTGGCCCTATGACAGTGCGGCACTCCCTAGATTAAATTTTAAAAATGTTTATTTCTTGGGAACAGCAGTGTTTGCTACTCGTCCCGATTTGCCTTTTCTGAGGGCAGTTAAATGTCATCCACATGAGTGTGGAACTGGAGTCATGTGGAGCAATATATTGTATCTTCGCTTTGGCACAGGACAGCAGCCTGTCACCGATCCCAGTCTTCGCACTGACACAGGGCAGCAGCCTGTCACTGATCCGGGTCTTCGCACTGACACAGGACAGCAGCCTGTCACCGATCGCGGTCTTCACACTGACACGGGACAGCAACCTGTCACTGACCCTGTCTTCGCACTGACACAGCTTTGCAGCGTATCATTAAACCTGCCTTCTCACTGACACTGGACAGTAGCTTGACACTGAATCAGGTTTTCACATTAAATAACACAGATTGTCACACAATCCAATCTTTACATTGGCACCAGGCAGCACCGTGCCTTTGAACTGGTCTTCACACAAGCACAGTGCAGCAGGCTGGCATTGAACACATCTTATCACTGACACAGGACAATGGATTGACTCTGGACCGGTCTTGTCACTGACACAGGACAGCAGTCTGCCATTGAACCCAGCCTTCACACTGATAAAGGACAGCAGTTTGCTACTTTTCAGCTCTTCAACCTGACCCACAACAGCAGTCCTGCAATGAACAAGAGAATATTTGATTTGATTGATTTACTCTTACATGTTTGTTGTTTATGAAAAATTGCCCAGGTACATTCTATACATAGAAGGACTGACAAATTCAACCCACACAATTACTGCCACATCAGTTTACTCTTGTTATCAGTGAATTGGTGGAAGGTGTCATCAATAGTATCAAAAAGTGGCTTCTGCTGTGCAACAACCTGCCCAGTTTGGGTTCCACCAGGGCCACTCAGCTCCTGACCTCATTTCAGCCTTGGTTCTAACGTGGACAAAAGAGCTGAATTCCCGAGGTGAGGTGAGAGTGACAGCCCTTAATAACAAGGCTGCATTTGACCGTGTGTGGCAAGGAACCCTAGAAAAACTGAAATCAATGGATACCTGGGGACAAACTCTCCTGTGGTTGGAGTCATACCTGGCACATAGGAAGATGGTCATGGTTGTGGAGGCCAGTCATCTCAGCTCCAGACCATCTCTGCAGGAGTTCCTCAGGGCAGTGTCCTAGGCCGAACCATCTTCAGCTGCTTCATCAATGACCCTCCCTTCATCATAAAGCCAGAAGCGGGGATGTTTGCTGATGATTGTAAAATGTTTAGCACCATTTCTGATTCCTCAGTTACTGAAGCAGCCCATGTTCAAATGCAACAAGATCTGGATATCTAGGCTTGGGCTGATGAGTGACAAGTAAAATTCATGACATACAAATGTCAGATTCTGACTATCACCAGTAAGAGATAATCTACTACCCCTTGACATTCAGTGGTGTTACCATCACAGAATCCCTCACTATCAACATCCTGGGGGCATCATTGACCGGAAACCCAACTGGAACTCGCCACACAAACACTGTAGCTACAAGAGCAGAACTTCCCAAAGCCTATCCATCATGAACAAAGCACAAGCCTAGACTGTAATGGAAGACTGCCCATTGGCCTTGATGGGTCCAGCTTCAACAACTCTCAAGATGCTTGTCACCATTCAGAACAGAACAGTCCACATGATTGGCACTACATCCACAAGCATCTACTTCTTCTGCTGCAGATGCTCAGTAGCAGAAGTCTGTACTGTCTACAAGATGCACCACAGAAATTCACCAAAGAACCTCAGACATCACCTTCCAAACCCACGACAACTTCCAACTAGAAAGACAGTGCAGCAGATACATGGGAATTCCACCACCTTCAAGTATAATTTCAAACGACTCACCATCCTGACTTGGAAATAGATCTGTTCCTTTACTGTTGCTTTATAAAAATCCTGGAATTCCCTCCCTAATAGCATTGTGGGTCAACCCACAGCAGGTGGAGTGTAGCAGTTTAAGAAGGCAGCTCACCACCACCTTCTCAAGGGCAATTATGGATGAGCAATAAATGCTAGCACAGCCAGTGACTCCCACATCATAAAAATGAATAAGAAAAGTGGAAGGGTTATATAGTTTTGCCACTCTCTGGTGCAATATTAAAACACAGAAAAAGCAACATAGGACATAGAGGCAGAAGAATAAACAAGTCAAGAAAAACTGTTCAACTTTACACTTCTTATTAAGTGCTCTACCACGGGCCATGGCCCATGGGCCTGGTGGCCAGGCATGAGATCTGTTCCCTGTGCTGCTGCCGCTGGAGGCTTTTGGTGCCAGCTCATCGCTGCTGATGCCCTTGCTGCTATGAGCCTGAAATAACTGCACAGAGGTCAGAATCCTGTCACCATGTCATTCTTTATTTATATGTGCACAGTACATGGACTCTGACCAGCCAAGTCAAAGTCAGTCTCTAGACTGAGGAGACTTGCTGATACTCCTATTTATTTCTGTTTGCCAGTGCTCTCTGATTGGCCCAGATTAACAGCCCCAATCAGAGAACTCATAGTCAATGAGATCCACTGGAACCTGATTCCAATCACTACTCCCCTTCCCCTGCTAAGTCTGGCGATGTAGGCCTGTTCATTTTCCTGTAGCTTCTCCTGGGATGTTTTCACCCCAGGTCCAGTTCCTCCAACTCTGACTCAGACATGGGCTGCTTCTACTGGACAATAGCCCATCTCCCGTGCCCATAGTGTTTTGGGAGAGTTTCCTCCTTTTCTTCAGGCAGTAATGGTATCAAAGCTGCATCCATAGCAGACTCCAAGGTTTCCTTGATGCTAGACTGAGAGGAGAACTTTTGGTTTCTGACCGTCTTTCTGGCTATTCTGAGGGACAGATATGTTTTGTTCCTACTCCATTTGAAAGATAGCAGCTTTCACGTGATCCACATGTTTGTTCAGGACAGCCTCACCAACCGAACTTTGCATGTCATGGGACCTGACGTTGTGTCAACCTTGTCTCGCACCCATGTGGGGCCTTTTCCCTGGCTTCGACACCAAACTTAGTCCCCTGAGGTAAACTGCCTGTCTTGCTTAGAGGAGGCCTGTGGCCAGTATTGGTGTTCTTGCTGCCATTTCTCTCTCCTCCCCAGGTCCAGGAATATCAAGTTTAACCTGGTACGGAGTTTTCCTCCTGTCAGCAACTCTGCTGGAGCTACTGCCGTAGTTGCATGAGGAGTAATCATTTAATCAAACAGGAACCACAGCAGTTCGGAATCTAGTGAAGTTTCATTAAGCCTGCTTTCAACATTTGGACTGCTCTTTTTGCAAGATCATTGGATGATGAATGGTATGGAGCTGTCCTTATGCGTTAAATGCCACTTGACTTTAGAATATTCTCAAAATCCCTGCTGATAAATAATATCCCATTGTCCGTGACCAACACTTCCAGGAGCCTATGTATCATAAACAATGCTCACAGCTTTTCAATCATCATCCCTAGATTTGAAGAATGAACTCTATGTACGTATAACACTTTGAATGGGCATCCATAATGACCAGGAACACTGAGCCCATGAAAGGACCTGCATAGTCAATGTATAACCGAGTCCAGGTTCCAGCTGGTCATCCCCATGAATGTGGGGATTTTTGTGCAATTTTTGTCCTTGTTGGCACTCTGAGTACTGCCTGACCAATGTAGCTATGTTGACATCCAATCCTGGCCACCAGACATAAATTCTCACCGACATCTTCACTCTGGAAACCCTGGATGACCCTGCTGGAATTCAACCAGTAGCTGGTAGTGACCTTCACTAGGGAACAATCACTCTTGTTGCCATTGTAATATACCATTTCTATGGTGATCAGGTCTCCCTGGGTCCAGAATGGTTTCAATTCTGGTTGTGATGGCCCTTTTCTTTCCTCCATCACTTTCAGTTTTGCCAGGACCAGGCCATTTTGTGTTCACAGTCAGATATAGTCAGCATTGCCTGGATAGGTGTCCAGAAATTTTAAAACCAGAATGGACTGTTCCAGGGGCGACACCATCAATGGTGTATTGTGCCAGTGGGAGGTAGCTCAAGATATCTGCATTTGCCACTTGGCCTCCTGGGTCGTGTTCCAAGCTGTAATTGTATGCACCGATAATAAGGGCCCACCATTGAATTTGACCAGTAGCTATAGGCGGTACAGTCTTGTCTACTTTGAGTAGCCCTAACAGGGGTTTGAGGTCCATTACTGTTACAACTTTACATCAGTAAATGCATTGATGGAACTTAATCACATGAAAGATGACCGTCAAACCTTCCTTCTCTATCTGGGCATATTTGCATTCAGCATCATCCAAAGTTTGAGAATGATATGCTATTGGGCATTCTTCTCCATAGGGCCACCGGTGAACTCACACTACCCTGATACCGTATAGGGAGGCATAGCACGGCAGCACCACTTCTCGCTTGGGATTGTTTTGGGCCAATGCCTTAGATGTTAGCTGCTTTTGCACTTCCCTATAGGCTACTTCTTAGCTACATGACCTTTTTCAAGGTTGACCCTTTTCAACAGCAGATGAAAGGGCCCCAAGATGGAGGCCAGGTTACACATGGATTTTCTGTAATCATTCACCAACCCAAGGGAACACTTAAGCTCTGGTAGAGACAAGGGAGCCAGGCAACTTTGACTGCCCTCAATTTATCTTCCAACACATGTAAACCGAATTTTTCAACTCTGTAGCCCAAGTAGGTCATGTGGGGTGCCTGAAACACACATTTGTTCCCTTCTAAGGCATATGCCCACCTGTGAGC
The DNA here is from genome assembly GCA_024137785.1 of Ginglymostoma cirratum. Taxonomy (NCBI): domain Eukaryota; kingdom Metazoa; phylum Chordata; class Chondrichthyes; order Orectolobiformes; family Ginglymostomatidae; genus Ginglymostoma; species Ginglymostoma cirratum. Next base: position 139,526 of record JAHRHZ010000187.1, on the reverse strand, counting down.
AATGTTTAAGCACTATGTGCAAGCTCTCCAAGTGCTGTTTATTGGTCTTCCAGGTAATTGGCAACCTGTGGTAAAGCTTGTAAAATGTTCTCCTTCATCGGCTGGAAAAGAGCACAGGCTGATGATACACCAAATGGCAGTCTTGTACATTGGTACAAACACTTACGTGTATCAGAGATAAAATGTTGTGGAGCTGGATGAACACAGCAGGCCAAGCAGCATCAGAGGAGCAGGAAAGCTGACGTTTCGGGTCGAGACCCTTCTATTTTATGAAGGGTGTTCATCCAGCGCCACAACTTTTTATCTCAGATTCTCCAGCATCCGTAGTTCCTACTATCTCTGTAACTTATGTGTATCAATTGTGATATACTTCTGGGAATTTTCATCTAGCCGGAATTGCAGGTACAGATGGCTCATGTCCAACTTTGCAAAGTACAGCACCCTGGCAATTTTGCTTACAAGTCCTCTATGCGAGGGATTGGGTATTTATCCAGCTGCGAAGAGCAGTTTACTTTTGACTTAAAATCCCCACAAAGGAAAATCAAGCTCTCAGGCTTCGCAATCGGTACGACCGGTGCTGCACTGGTTTTAATGATTCTTTCACCTTCCAGCCTCCTAATCTTTGCATCTGTCTTTGCCTGTAAGAAAAATAGCACTGGGCAGGCCTTGCAGGATCACAGAATTGCTTCCTGGTCAACATGTAAGGTGGCCTTGTCTCCTTTGATAGTCCAAGACCTTTCTGAAAAATGTCTAGGTATTTAGTTAGGACTTCACTCAAGCAGCCATTTTCTAAGCAAAAAATGTTGAATCAATCAAGATGAATCCTTCTCAACCAATTTCTCCCCATCAAACTTGGGCCTGAGCCTTTTACTACAATCAGCGGTACCTGCAGCAAATTCTACTCAGAGGAGAATGGAACTGAAGTTGTATCCTTAATCTGCAGTGTATGTTCTCAGTCTGGCCAAGGTCTCGTGCAGACTTAAGGGTTGGCATCCACAGCGAATCTAGTTAAAGACTAGTTCTGCGGTCACTGATACAGCTACGCCAGTATCAACCTCCATGAGAACCGGGTGACCTTTTAACATCCATTTATTTTGATTGGTTCTGATTGGGATATTGTTAGACAATTTAACTGTTCCCAGCCACATGTAGTTGGAACTTTCCTTCTGGAGCACATTGTTTTTTCTCAACACCATTGAAATAACTGCAAGAGGCTGGTACCCCGTCACCAAGGTCACCCTTTATTTGCATGTGCTCAGTACATGGGCTCTGGCCAGCCAGCTCAGAACCACACCCTAGAATGAGGAGACTCTCTGAATACCTGTCAGCCACGGTTCCCTGATTGGCCCGGACTAACAACTTCAATCAAGGACTTCATAGTCAATGAGATCCACCTCGCCTTCATTCCAATCACAACACTATCAAATTCTAACAGGACCAGACAGGGTAAACGCAGGGAGGAAATTCCTTAAGACAGGACAGTCCAGAAATAGGAGCACAGTTTAAGGGTTTTTTTCTTTATTCATTCATGGGATGTGGGCGTCACTGGCTAGGCCAGCATTTATTGCCCATCCCTAATTGCGCAGAGGGCAGTTAAGAGTCAACCACATTGCTGTGGATCTGGAGTCACATGTAGGCCAGACCAGATAAGGATGGTAGTTTCGTTCCCTAAGGGACATTAGTGAACCAGATGGGTTTTTCCAACAATCGACAATAGATTCATGGTCATCATTAGATTCTTAATTCCAGTTATTTATTGAATTCAAATTCCACCATCTGCCATGACAGGATTCGAACCCAGGTCCCCAGAACATTGTCTGGGTCTCTGGATTAACCGCCCAGCAATAATACCACTCGGCCTTCACCTCCGCAAGTGTAGGGGAGAGGCCATTTAACACTGAAATTCCTTTACCCAGAGAGTGATGAGCCTTTGGAATTCTCTGCCACAGAAAGTGGGTGAGGTGAAAACATTAACTGTTTTCAGGAAAGAGTTAGATATAGGTCTAAGGGGATCGAAAGATATGGGGAGAAAGCAGGGTCAGAGGACTGAATTGAATAATCAGCCATATTCAGTGCTGTGACAGGCTCAAGGGCTGAATGACTTCCTCCTGCTACTCTTCTTTCTTTTTTTAAGTTCTGGTTGTATTGCACATACAGCACAGACTGGAGTTATACAAGGAACTACAAAAATTAAAGCCCACATGGACTTTAGTAAGGCATTTGATAAGGTTCCCCATCGTAAACTAATGGAGAAAGTGAAGTCACATGGTGTGCAGGGTGTTCTAGCTAGGTGGATAAAGAACTGGTTGAGCAACAGGAGACAGAGAGTAGTAGTTGAAGGGAGTTGCTCGAAATGGAGAAAGGTGACCAGTGGTGTTCCACAGGGATCAGTGCTGGGGCCACTGTTGTTTGTGATATACATAAATGATCTGGAAGAGGGCATAAGTGGTCTGACCAGTAAGTTTGCAGATGACACGAAGATTGGGGGAGTAGCAGAAAGCATAGGGGATTGTCAAAGAATACAGGAGAATATAGATAGACTGGAGAGTTGGGCGGAGAAGTGGCAGATGGAGTTCAATCCGGGCAAGTGTGACGTGATGCATTTTGGGAGGTCTAATTCTACAGCAAACTATACTGTAAATGGAAGAGCCTTGGGAAAAGTTGATGAGCAGAGAGATCTGGGAGTTCAGGTCCATTGTACCCTGAAGGTGGCTGCACAGGTGGATAGAGTGGTCAAGAAGGCATATGGTATGCTTGCCTTCATCGGACGGGGTATTGAGTATAAGAGCTGGCAGGTCATGTTAAAATTGTACAAGACTTTGGTTCGGCCACATTTAGAATACTGTGTACAGTTCTGGTCGCCACATTACCAAATGGATGTGGAAGCTTTGGAGAGGGTACAGAGAACGTTTACAAGGATGTTGCCTGGTATGGAAGGTGCTAGCTATGAAGAGAGGTTGAGTAGGTTAGGATTGTTTTCATTACAAAAAAGGAGATTGATGGGGGACCTGATTGAAGTCTTCAAAATCATGAAGGGTATAGACAGGGTTGATAGCTTTTTCCCAGGGTGAGGGATTCAATAACGAGGGGTCACGCGTTCAAGGTGAGAGGAGAAAAGGTTAAGGGGGATACACGCGGAAAGTACTTTACACAGAGGGTGGCAGGTGCCTGGAACGCGTTGCCAGCAGAGGTAGTAGAGGCAGGCACGGGAGATTCATTTAAGGTGGGTCTGGACAGATGCATGAGTAAGTGGGGAGCAGAGGGATACAGATCCTTAGGAATTGGGCGATAGGTTTAGACAGTGGATTTGGATCGGCACAGGCTTGGAGGGCCGAAGGGCCTGTTCCTGGGCTGTAAGTTTTCTTTGTTCTTTGTACTCCTTTCATCTGTCTATAACACTCAAGAAGCAGACTCTAAAATTTGCCTTCATTTTAACAAGGAAGAAAATGTGAAAATACAAAACACTTCATATTTGCACCATTTTCCCAAACACCCCTGTCATGTCTTCTTACTGCAACACGTTTGTGAGACTCAAACAATTCAACGTTAATTAAGCTCTCCCAGTAGACCAGGATCTTAAGGTGCCCCAGCTGACTGCACAGACTACAGCTGGTACCCAGGTCCCCTGTGCTCCCTGTCTCACTGGGGTGTGGTCTTGAATATAGACTAGGCCAATCTGCCTCAATGGCTCAGTGTTCAGCTGCCTCCAGCTCCACACAGAGTGCCGACTGAGAATGGGAGTTTTGACACTGTTTCTGGTGCAGAAGATTTTTTACCATTCCTTGGCTGTCATTGGAGTGTGCGGTATGTGAGTAGGAGACTGACAACAAATTGTGTGTGGACTTGTATGCGAGAGAGTGTATGTAAGTTACTGTAGTCCATCTTGTAGATAGTACACACTGCTGCTGTTGAACACCAGTAGTGGAGGGAGTGGATGTTCATGGATTTGATGTTAGTCAAGCAGGCTGCTTTCTCCTGGATGGTGTCAAACTTCTTGAATGTTGTTGGAGTTTCACTCATCCAGGCAAGTGGGGAGTTCCATCATACTCCTGCCTTGTGCCTTGTAGATGCTGGATGTGTTTTGAGGAGTCAGGAGGTGAGTTATTTGCCACAGAATTCCTTGACTCTGACCAGCTGTTTTAGCTGATAAATGATAGCCATAAGACCATAAACATAGGAGAAGAGATAGGCCATTCAGCCCATTGAGTGTGGTCTGTCACTTAATGAGATCCTGGCCAATCTGATAATCGTCAACTCTGCTTTCCTGCCTTTTCCCTGTAACTATTGATTCCCTTACTGACTAAAAATCTGTATATCCCAGCCTTGAATATACTTGGTGAACCAGCATGGACAGTGCTCTATGGCAAAGAATTCTACAGATTCACTACCTCCTGAGTGAAAAATAAATCCTCCTTATCTCTGTCTTAAATGGGCCGCCTCTTATTCTGAGATAATGCCCTTTCTACCTAGACTCTCCCACATAAACCTGTAGCATTTACTTTATCATCCCCTCTGGAATCTTGAATGTTTCAACAAGGTCATCTCTCATTCTTCTAAATTCCAATGGGTACAGGCCTAGTCGATTCAATCTCTTGTCTTGATACAGATCCCCTACATTGTTATCAGTATACTGAGTCCTTGGACTGCCTCCTATACCTGTATATCTTTCCTCAAATAAGAGACCCAAACCCCTCACGGTATGCCAGCTGCAATATTACTTGTATAGTTATAGCAAAACCTCCACTAGAATCATCAGCAACAGAAATAATTCAAGTTAGGCTTTCTCCTCTGAACTTGCCAAACTCAATATAAAGTTTGGACCATGGCAAATTATTGAGTGAGGAATATTTGAATATCGCAACATCAATAGGTTATGATGGGGATGTTTGAGCATGTCCGAATTTTTTCGTGAGTGAGGAAAGGAAAATATAGACACCGGTCTGTCAGTGAAATTCCTTCATCGGTGCTGAGAATTGACCATGTGAAAACAGTGAATGAAGCAGAGATTGAGATCAGGATTCTAATTGGTCTGGAAAGATTGGATAATTTGAGCTTGTTGAGTGTGAGGGAATGTTTGACAATAGGATACAATTTTCATGGTGATTGTTGGGAACTGACAGTTTATTAATTGACAGAGAGAGTCTGAACTTCTGAAGCGTGTGGGCCGACTGCCTCTATATGGTGAAGGGTGGAAATGGGAGTATATTCATTAATGATGGAAATGAACCATGTGAAGTGAATGAATGAAGCAAAGATTGAGATGGGGATCATAGTTAGTCTGAAGAAATTTAAATAGTTGGAGTTTTGTTGAGTTCAACAATTCAATGACAGAGAAGAGGCTGACAAACAAAATCCGCATGTTGCGAGAGTACTGAAGTATGAGATTTTGAAAAGTGGGAGAGAGATTTAGACAATGATAGTGCAATGAAACAAGCGGAGGTATTAATGGGAGCAGGTTAAGAAGTGGAGAAATCATAATAACAGAAGTTCATAGATGAACTGAGCACATGTGCTCTTTACTGATGAATGGGAATGAACAATGGGATATAATGGAATATGTTGTGAAGGATGAATTTGTGAGATAAATGGACAGGAGTTGAACAAAAACAGGACATTGAACCATCATTGTAAGTTTGATAATCGAGAACACATTGGCCAAGAGGAAATGCACACATTTGGATCTCAGTGATTGGTGACAGATGCACAAGAAAGCTCATTGATCGGTGAGAGTTACACAGTTAGAGCATAGTGATTGCTGACACATACACAATCAGAGCTCAGCAATATATTGGAGCTTGGTGGCTGGTGAAAGATACACAATAGGAGCTCAGTGTTTGGTGAAAGATGCATAAATGGAGTTCAGTGATTGGTGAGAGATACACAATAGGAACTCAGTGATTGGTAACAGATACACAATATATTTATATATTTCTGTGATGCGGGTATCACTGGCTGACTAGCATTTATTGCCACCCCTAGTTGCTCAAGGTGGTAGTGAGCTGCTGCAGTCTACCTGCTGTGGGTTGACCCATACTGCCTTGGGGGAGAGAATGCCAGCATTTTGATGCAGAGACCGTGAAGGAATGGCAATATATTTCCAAGTGAGGACGGTGAGTGTGTTGGAGTGGAATTTGAATGTGATGGTGTTCCCATGTATCTGTTGCCCTTGTCCTTCCGGATGGATGTGGTTGGGGGTTTTGAAGGTGCTGTCTGAGGATTTTTGGTGAAATTCTGCAGTATGCTTTGTAGATAGTAGCAACAGTGAGTACTGAGTGTTGGTGTTGGAGGGAGTGGGTGCAAATGTGCTGCTTTGTCCTGGATGGTGTCAAGCTTCTTGTGTGTTGTTGGGCCTGCACTCATCCAGGAAAGTGGGGGAGCATTCTATCACGTTCCTGACTTATGCCTTCGTGAACAGGCTTTGGGAGTCAGGTTGTGAGTTACTTGCAGTAGGAATTCTGGCCTCTGGCCAGCCTTTGTAGCCACTGTGTTTGTGGTGAGTCCAGTTGAATTTCTGGTCAGTGATAACCCCCAGGATGTTGATAGGGGATTCAGCAATGATAATGCCATTGAATGTTAAAGGGCGGTGATTAGATTGTGTCTTACTGGTGATGGTTGGAGCCTGATATTTTGAGTGGCATGAATTTAACTTGTTACTTGTCAGCTCAAACCTGGATATCGTCCAGATCTTGTTCCATTTGGAAATGGACTGTATCAGCATCTCAGGAGTCGCAAATCGTGCTGAAGATTATGCAATCATCAGTGAACATCTCCACTTCTGACCTTATTATGGAGTGAAGGTTATTGATGGAGCTGCTGAAGGTGATTGGGCCTAGGACACTGCATGAGGAACTGCCCTGCAGAGATGTCCTGGAGATGAGATGACTGACCTCCAACAATGAAGACCATCTTCCTATGTTTGGAGTCATACCTGAGACATCAGAGAGTTTACCCCCGATACCCATTGATTCCAGTTTTGCGAGGGTTCCTTGATGCCACACTGTTCAAAAGTGAAATAGTGATAATCCAGGAAACTACAGACCGATGAGTCTCATATCCATCATTGGGAAGTTGTTGGAGAATTCTTAGGAATATGATCTATGCGCACTTGTAAAAGCATGGCCTAATTAGGGACAGTCAGCATAGTTTTGTGAAGGGCAGGTCATATCTTACTAACTTGATTGAATTTTTCAAGGAGGTGACAAAGATGATTGAGGGTACAGCAGTGGATATTGTCTGCATGAATTTAGTAAGGTTGAAACAGGGTCCCTCTAGTAGGCTCATTCAGAAGATCAAGATGCATGGGATCTATGTGACTTGGCTGCTTGGATTCAGAATTGGCTTGATTGTAGAAGGCAGAGGGTAGTCATTGAAGGGTGTGTTTCTAGCTGGTGGTGTGTGAATAGTGGTGTTCTGAAGGGATATATAAATGGGTTGGATGAAAATGTATGTGTCGGTTAGTACTCTTGCAGATAAAATAAAGATTGTGGAGCTGTGGATTGTGTAGATGGTTGTGAAAGGATACAGAGGGACTTGACGAGCTGCAGCTATGCGCGGAAAAAAGGCAATGGAATTTAATACGGGCGAGTGTGTGGTGCTGCACTTTGGGAGATCAAATGTTAGGGAAACGTGTACAGTTAGTGGCAGGACCATGAACAGCATTGACGTACAGAGGAATTGTTGGGTTTCAAGTCCATAGCTCCCTGAAAGTGGCCATGCAAGTAGATAGGGTGGTAAAGAAGGCATATGGCATGCTTGCCTTTATTGGTCGGGGAATTGAGTACAAGTGTTAGGGTGTCCTGTTGCAGCTTTATAAGACTTTGGTTTGGCAACACTTTTATTACATTCAGTTCTGGTCACCACTTTGCAGGAAGAATGCGGAGGCTTTGGAGAGAGTACAGAAGAGGTTTACCAGCATGCTGCCTGGATTAGAGGGTTTGAGTTTTAATGGGAAGCTGGAAAAACCGTTTTCTCTGGCATGGCAGAGGCTGAGGGGAGACTTGACAGAAGTCTATAAAATTGAGATGCATAGATCGGGTCATAGATTGGCATAGATAGACAGTCAGAATCTTTTTTTCCTAGGATTGAAATGTCTAAAACTAGGGGCATGCATTTAAGGTGAGTGTGAATATTCAAAGGAGATGTGAGCTGCAGGTTTTTTTACAGTGGTAGGAGTGTGGAACACGCTGCCAGGCGTGGTGGTGGAGGCAGATACGATAGGGGCATTTAAGAGACTTTTAGATAAGGACATGAAGATGCAAGGAACAGAGGGCTATGGACCAAGGGCAGGCAGAAGGGATTTGTTTAACTTGGCGCTCTGTTCGGTACAACATTTCTGGGCTGAAGTGCACAATCCAATGCTGTATTGTTATGTTCTATGCTGTTTGGCATGCAAGTAGTCCTGTTTGATGGCTTTGCCAGGTTGAAACCTCATCTTCAGGTATGCCTGGTGTTGCTCCTGCCATGCCCTCCTGCACATTCCATTGAACCAGGGTTGATCCCCTGGTTTGATGGTAATGGTTGAGTGGGGGATATGGTGTGCCATGAGCTTGCAGGCTGTGCTGGAGTATAATTCCGCTGCTGTTCATAGCCCACAGTGCTTCACGGAAACTCAGTCTTGAGTTGCTAGATCAGATCAAAGTCTGTCCCATTTAGCACAGTAATGGTGCCACACAACACAAAGGAGTTTATTTTCAGTGTGAAGATGGGACATCATCGCCGTAAGGACTGTGTGGTTGTCACACTTATCAATTCTGTTGTGGACAGATGCAACTTCAGTTGGCAGATTGATGAAGATGAGGTCTTGTTGGTTCCCTCACCACCTGATTGATGCATACGGTGTTGGAGCTCAGTGACTCATGACAGATGCACAATTGGAGCTTAGGTCGGTCATAGATGTACAATTGGATCTCAGTGATTGGTCATAGATACAGAATCGAGCATACTAATTGGTGATAAATGTAAAATTGGAGCTCGGGGATTGCTGACGTACACACAGTCTGAGCTCAGGGAATGGTAATATTGGTGAATCGTGTTTATGTACAGATGAGTGGTAGGAATCAGACATTGGAATGTCTGTAAGTGAGGGGATGATCAGAGATAGCAGGCTTGTTAATTGTTGGCAAGTTGTGGTACAATTGAGTAATTAAGGATCGATGCAGTCACTTTAGCATTGTGAACTGAATGCCTGACTGGGAAAGAGTATAACAGTGGGAGTTAATACTGTTGCACAATGAGATCACAGTGGTTAATGGGGATTCTCCAACACCAGGATCATTTGGCTGACTGTTCGATTGGAACATAAGTTCATTGGGTGGACTAGGGTTCCTGAAGAGTGGTCATTGACATTTGATGACCATTGTTTAATGTAAGCCTTGTCATTAACTGGGAGATGATAGGAGAAAGAAAACTCATGGAGTGATGGTGGAAATTGCATGATGGAGGTTCTTTGATTCGTGTCTTCAAGTACACAAAGCACACAAAGCTGGGAATGAGGGTGAACTGTGAGGAGGATGCAGAAATGCTTCAGTATGATTTGGACAAGTTGTGTGAGTGAGCAAATAGATGGCAGATGAAGTATGTGTGTAGTGTGTGGTTATTCCCCCTTTTTGCAGCAAAATCAACAAAGTAGATTATTACCTGACTGGTTGATTTGAGAAAGGGGAATTACAATGAGAATTGGATGTCCTTGAACACCAGACACACAAGGTAAGCAGGCGGGTGCAGCAGCTGGTGAAGAAGGCAAATGGTACTTCGGTCTTTGTTAATTATGCTGGATGGGTCCTAAGGAGATTCTCCAGGAGTTGCAGTGTTGAAAAGTCTCAGTTTCCAGGACAAGCTAGGTTTGTTTTCCTTGGAGCACAGGAAGCCAAGAAGGGCTCTGATTGAGGAATGCAAAATTGAGAGAAATTGACAGAGTAGACTGTGAGAATCTCTTCCACATGGCAGACATGTCTAAGATCAGACTGCATAAGTTTAATGAGGATCAAGATGTTTGGAAGAGATCTGAGGACATCTTTTCTTGCACAGAGGGTGGTAGATGTGAGGCAGGTGGTGACTGAGGATATTGGAAGCAGGTACTCTTGAAACATTGAAGAAGTTTCTGGACAAGCACTTAAAATTCCAGGGCACAGTAGGCTATGGACCAATTGCTGGTAAATGGGATCAATGTTGTTTGGTGTCCATTAGCATGGACATGGTGGACTGAAAGGTTTGTTTCTGTACAGTCTCTGTCATTCTATCTATTACTCATAGGGAGACAATTCAAGTACTGGGGCAGGGATGTCTTGCTGCAATCCTACAGGGGCCTTGGTGAAATCAGATCTGGAGTATTGTGTGCAGTTTTGGTCTCGTTACCTCTCTATGCTTTTGTCATGGAGGGAGTTTGGAAAAGAACGTCTTCATATCTCAGTTTTAAACTAGTGATCCATTATTCTGTACCTATTTCTCCTAGTTTGAGATCCTCCCACTTGTGGAAACATCTTCTCAACATCTATCCTGTCAAGTCCCCTCAGAATCTTGCATGTTTCAAGAAGAATGTAATCTTTAATGAATAAAGGTCTAACCTGTTATTTATGCTTGGTAAGTCACCACCTTCATCTCAGAAATCAGCCTAGTGAATCCCTTTTGTACAGACTCCATTGCTACTCTATCCCTGCTTAAACCAGGGAACTAAAGGCAATGTAACAGAAATGCTGTACAAGGGAGAACATAACATTCAAATAATAGATGTACAAAAACAAAATTAGTGCATCTCTAACCGACTTCAGAAGCAGTGACAACTAGGTAGATCAACAGCTTCCACAAAATAGCTAGTCACTTTGAAACCAGTGGTGATGAGAAAGACATGGTTACATGGTGACCAAAGTTTAAAAAAAGACAATTTCAAAAAGACAGGCAAAAAAGGAAGCTGCCAAGTCTCCATGAACTGGAATGGGACAGGAAATTTATCATAAAGTGACTGAAAGAGTAATGAGAAATTGGACGTCCAATAGGGGTAAGGAACATGTGGACTTTCGAGCCCAGTAAGTGTAATACAAAGTTGTTTATTGGAGATCAGTGGAGAGATGGTGAATGTGGGCTTGGTTGGGAACGTGTTAATATGACAATGGAAGCTGTGAGACAGGTGACATTGTATGGAAAAAAGAAACAGCTATCAAAACACTCCAATATGTTAAGCATCCTGTTATACAGGTGATGCTTCAGCCCAGAAGTAAGGTCAATACCAATGTAACATACAGCCCCCTGAGAGATTGGGAAAATTTTAAGTCACAGTCAGATAATGAGTAAATAAACCAAGCTAATTGAGTAATGGTGAATGTCAAGCAATGGGAGCATATTGTGTGATACTTAAATTGGGCAAACTGTGTTAGACTTGTCGATTGATTTTATTGTCACATGTACTGAAGTACAGTGAAAAGCTTTGTTTATGGGTAGTTTAGGCAGATAATAGTAAGCAAGGGTGTACAGATCAAAATGACTTGTACTGATCACATTGCACAGGGCATGCACTAGGCAAGATCAATGTGAGCAAGGTCAATCATTATTTAAGGCTAGAGACTTGGACTTGTCTTATGCACTGAATTCTAGACAGAAAGATAGGATGTTTGAGATGGTAGGAACTGCAGATGCTGGAGAATCTGAAATAACAAGGTGTAGAGCTGGATGAACACAGCAGGCCAAGCAGCATCAGAGGAGCAGGAAAGCTGACGTTTCGGGCCTAGACCCTT
>JAHRHZ010000187.1:50436-127400 GCA_024137785.1 Ginglymostoma cirratum | reverse complement strand
CCTAGACCCTTCTTCAGAAAGGGTCTAGGCCCGAAACGTCAGCTTTCCTGCTCCTCTGATGCTGCTTGGCCTGCTGTGTTCATCCAGCTCTACACCTTTTTATCTCACATATCCACACACCCACTTGTATCGGCTGTCCCATTCATGGAGCTGTACAAGGACTCATTGGAATAAACCCCCCAAAAAAACAAAGCTCACTCACGGAAGTACAGTGATTGGGGGTTGGGAAATAATTTGAGAGTTAAAGAATGAAGACACGTTGTGTAAGTTGATGAGACTTTAGACAATGGGAGTTGAATGAAGGGATTGCCATGGAGAAGTGACAGTCACTGCTTAATGGTGAGAGTTTGAGAGGGAATGATGCAAATGATGAAGCAATGACAGATCATAGTGATGAGGGCTGGTATTCATTATGGGAGCTCACTGAAGTGAGAGGGAGAGAGTGAAAAGAGATAGAGAACAGCAAATCTGTCACTAATGCAGGGAGTGAGACAACAGAAACACTAAGAAAATGTGGAGGAATCAGGAAGAGGATCTCACTGAATGAGGGACAAATGGTCAACTGTATCTCATTCAGATCTTTTTCTCACGGATACTTTCCACTGCATGTGCTCACCTCCTCCCCTATTCTTTCTAAAGTTGTTGAATCCATTAATGTGTGATGTATAAACCGTTGTAACCTGCTCTTCTCTTTCCCTCTCCAATAGCAAACCTAATGACCATCGTGGTTTTGTCCCGGGGAAATTGTGGCGTCTCTAGATGTACTGGCCGGTATCTGGTGTCCATGACAGTGGCAGATTTGCTTGTCATCATCTTCTGTGTGATCCTGAACCATCTTGGATCTCTCCACTTTCCCGTCTCCTTCCTCAACCACTACCTTGTCTGCAGTCTGAACAGCATCACGAATGCAGCAGTGGTGGACAGCTCAGTCTGGCTCACCGTCGCCTTCACCCTTGATCGCTTCATCGCTGTCTGTTGTCCCAAGTGGAAGGTGCGATACTGCACAGAGAGAACAGCGGCCTGGGTAATCCTGACAATCTGCACAGTGAGCTACCTGAGAAACATCCCGCGCTACTTCACCTACGAACCTGATCCCACCCGTGGTCCGTTCCCACTCTGTCGCCTCCGCAATCTGTGTACCAAAACTCCCTGGGCAGCCTATCTGTGGTCGACCACCATCTTTACACCCCTCGTTCCCTACGTGTCCATCTTACTGCTGAATGCCCTGACTGTCAGGCACATCTTGGTGGCCAGTCGTGTCCGTAAGGCATTCCGGAGTCGAGGCCACGATGGGAAGGATGGAGACCCAGAGATGGAGAGTCGAAGAAGATCCATCATCCTGCTCTTTGCCATATCGGGAAACTTCATCGTGCTGTGGATGACCAGGGTCGTGGACTTTGTGTTCCAGGAAATGTTGCTGAACTTGAGCTCAATGAGTATAGTTACCCATGTGGGGGAGATGCTGATGTATCTGAGCTCTTGCACCAACACCTGCATTTACAGTCTTACCCAGGCAAAGTTCAGGGGGGAGATGAGACGCGTGATAACCCATCCCATCCTTCTTTTCCTGAAGTTCGTCCGAGACTGAAAACCCAAGCCAACTTAGCGAACTCAGTGACCAACATCGGTGAGAGCGAGAGTGAAGGTTGCAGGAAAGTGTCCGCATTCGGAGAATGCAATTCTATTGAGGAACCCCACCCAGATTCTGGAAGAACAAGTACATTTGTGAAAGGACTTGGAGAGCAGAGGACGCGAAACTGCACCATCCATGATTAATTGTCGGTGGGGCAATTCCACACTATTTTTTGTTGGACTAATGCCTTCACATCTGAGATTTGCTTAAATCCACACTACCCACTGCTACAAGGCACAAGTCAGGAGTGTGTTGGAATACTCCCTACTTGCCTCGATGGGTGCAGCTCCAACAACACTCAAGAAGCCTGGCACCATGCAGGACAAAGCAGCTGACTTGATCGGCACAAAATCCGTAAACATTCATTCCCTTCAGCACCAACATTCAGCAGTAATGTGTACTATCCACAAGGTGCGCTGTGGAAATTCACCAAAGATCCTGAGATAGCACCTTCCGAAAACTCATCTACTTCCATCAAGAAATATTGAAACATCAAAAATAGGACTGAGAATTGGCCATTTGGCCCTTTGAACCTGCTTGATCATTTAATATAATCATCCAGCTCTGTCCCCTGTTCCCATTTTCTCCCAAGCACATTAATCCCTTCAGCTTTAGGAATTATAACTAACTCCTTGAACAGTCAATATTTTGGCGTCAATCATTTTCCGTGGCAGAGACCACAGGCTCACCAGTCTTTGGGTGAAGAAGCTTATCCCTATCTCAATCCTAAATGCTCTACCCTGTATCCTATAGACTGTGATCCCTGGGTATAGATTGAGTCATCGAGTCATACAGCACCTTCAGTCCAATTCGTCCATACTGACCAAGTTTCCCAAAATAAACTAGTCCCACATGCCTGCATTTGGTCAATATCCTTCAAAACCTTTTGCTGTTTGTCTACCTTTCCAAATGTCTTTTAAATAAAGTAACGATAACTGCATCTACCACTTCCTCAGGCAGTTTGTTCCACGTACGTACCAACTCCTAGTGAAAAAGGTGCCGCTTATGTCTCTTTTGAATCTTTCTCCTCTCACCTTTCAAAAAGAAATGCCCCCTACTTTTCAACTTCCCTACACTAGGGCAAAAACCTTTTCTATTTGCCTTATCTATGCACCACATGAATTCGTAAACCTCTAAGGTCAACCCTCGACCTCCTATGCTCCAGTGTAAAAAGTCCCAGTCTATCCAGCCTCTCCTTAGGACTCAAACCCTCTGGTTATCACCAACATTCTTTCTGCATTTAACATGCCTGGCCCTGTTAGAATTTTATAAGTTTCTGAGATCAATCCCTCATTCTTCGAAACTCCAGTGAACATAGAATCATACAGCACAGAAACAGGCCCTTTGGCCCACCATATCTATGCTGACCAATAAACACCAAACTACACTAATCTCATTTACCAGGACTTGATACGTCACCTATTATTCCCTGGTATTTTAAGTGTTCATCTGGAGGCTTCTTAAGTTTTGTGAAAGTACTTGGCAGAACCATCTGACTTAGATGGCATGGTCAATGTTTTTGTGGGGAGGTGATGGCCTAGTAGTGTTATAGGTGGACTATTAATCCAGAGACCCAGGTAATGTTCTGGGGACCTGGGTTTGAATCCTGCAAAGACAGCTGGTAAAATTTGAATTCAATAAATATCTGGAATTAAGAGTCTAATGAAGACTGAATCTAATTGTCGATTGTCAGGGGGGAAAAGAAATCTGGTTTGCTAAGGTCCTTTAGGGAAGGAAACTGCCATCCTTACCTGGTCTGACCTACATGTGACTCTACACCCAGAGCAATGTGTTTGACTCTTAACTGCCCTCTGGGCAATTAGGGATGGGCAATAAATGCTGCCAAGCCAATGATGCCCTCATCCTGTCATGAATTTAAGAAAAAATTTCTACCACACTCTGGGTGAAAAGATTTTTCCTCAGATCTCCACTAAATCACTTGCTTTCCACCTTAAACTTACAGCCTCTGGTCTTAGAATCTTTTCTCCATTCAAGATGTGTCTAACAATCTCCTCTGTCTTTGCCTCTCAATTCTGTATACTTCAATCAGATCCACCTCAGGTTCCTCTGGTCCAGTGAAAACAAAGCCCGCCTATTCAGCCTCTGCTTATAACTGAGACTTTTCATCCCAGGCAACATCTTGGTGAATCTCTTCTGCACCCTCTCTAGTGCAATCATGTTCTATGCAGCAACCAGAACTGCACACAATATTCCATCCCATGTGTGACCTAACCAATGTTTCATGAAGTCCTACAAGACTTCCTTGCTCCTACATTCTGTGCCTCAACTAATGAAGTCAAACATCCCATTTGACGTCTTCACCACCCTGTCTGCCTGTACTGACACCTTCAGGGATCTATGGACTTGTACACCAAGTTCCTTTTGTTTCTCAGTACTCCCCAGGGACCCACCATCCAGTGTGTAAACCTCCCAAAACACATCACCTCACACTTATCAGGATTAAATTTCATCTGCCATTGCCCTGTTCAATTTACCAACTGATCAATAACAGACTGAAGCCTGAGATCGTTATATTCACTTTCAAGAACACCAATTTTCATGTCATCTGCAAACTAACTAATTACACCACCTTCATTCTACAGCAGCTGTACAAGATGTTGGTGAGGCCATATTTGAAGTACTGCATGCAGTTCTGGTCACCGTACAATAGAAAGGGTATTATTATACTCTGGTGTGAGACTGGGTCTGAGTGGGATGCTATTCAGAGAGTCGGTGCAAACTCTGAGCCAAATGGCCTCTTTCTGCAATGTAAACATTCTATGACTAAATGTAGCAGCTACCCCTGTTTGAAAAGTTCTTGGGTTTAGAAGGTGCAAATTTTGCTTCATCATGTAGATGAATATATGTAGATGCCTATCATTATTGGTGGTGAAGAAGTGAATGTTTGTGTTAAGTAGTTGTTATGTCCTGAATCATGTTAAGCTTCTTGAATGTTGTTGTTGTTGTAATTGCATTTACCCAGTTAAGTGGATAGTAGGTAATCACAGTCTAGCTTATTCCTTGTAGATGGTGGACAGGCTTTAGGGAGTCAGGAGGTGAGTTACTTGGTGGAGGATTCTTAGCCTTTGGCTTGCTCCCGTGCTCATTGTATTTATATGGCTCATGCTTGGGCAAACACTCTGGCTGTCTGAATTTACCACATTCTCTTACTGAATATGTCGTTCGTTTTTCTTATTAGTTCACTAAGGATTCTACACACCAATTCTTACATTAAAAAAATCTCATTTTGAACCCAGAATACATCCTACAGATCTTTATTGAGAATACAACATTGACACAAAGGACCCTTTATTTTTAATTCAGAACATCACCCAGAAACTAGGAATACAGAATCGTGTGATCAGTCACTCGAATAATCAATTGTATCCTGCTTTGAGAAACTTTTTGTTTTGTAACAGTGGTGAAATCGGTGAACCTCAGCTGGTGGTTCCCATCAACTGAATACCCTCTATTCCATCAGTCTATAATGCAATGAGCCCTTTCAGTGTGAAGATTTAATGCCATCTTGTTTGGTTCACAGGAGGCCTGATGACATTTCTTGGAGGGTCAGTTATACCAGCCACCCCAGACTGAAATGAAGAACTGAGAATAGATTGAGTTTTCATTTTTCAATAAAGAATGTATCAAAGAAAAATAAAAACAAGAAGCTGAATGTGACAGGTTAACTGAGAAGGTTTCAAAATCAAGCACCATTTGATTTTAATCTTTTGGTATATAATCTACAATTCTTTCTCCTGTTCTTGATACACATACGCTGACGATTTAACCTGAAAAGTAGCCCAAGCTTTTCCTCAATTGCTGGTGGTGGAACAGAATGATCTGATTTTATATATTTCCATCAAACGTGCGTATACATATAATTTCATTGATCATGGACATACATTGAAGTCCTGAAAGCGTGATTATAGGAAGCACAGCAATGAAACTGCCAACAGGGATTTGCAACAAATACCAAATTAGATTTGATCATACAGGAATTGTCGAGTCATGTCTTTCAGTGGGTAATTTTAATCTAAGGCAGTGGGAGAGCACCTTGTTCCTCACAAAGTGCCAGCATGCATTTCCAGTTCTGGAAAAAAGAACAAAAAAACAAAGAGCAGGAACAGGCTCTTTGGCTAGGCAAGACAGCGCCAACCCATGATACCTTTCTAAACTAAAAACATTTTGCCTCTATACAGTCTGTGTCCCTCCATTGGCTCCATACCATAGTGGTTGACAGGGCCCTCAGCTGTTTCCAACCTAACTTCCAAACTTTGGCTGTCAGACCCTCTCTTTCCTCCTATAAAACCAATAGGCCCCATCCTCATCTACCAACCCACCAGCATCCAAATTCAAAGGATCATTAGCTGTCATTTCCTACACCTCCAGCAGGACGCCACCAACAGACACATAATCCTCTCCCTTCCCTTTTGTTCCCTCTTGAACACCCTGGTCCATTCCTCCTTCACTCCCATCATCTCCCCACATGCCCATGGCACCTTCCCATGCAGTCGCCAGAAGGTTTACTTTCTCTCTCCTTACTAGCCAAGGCCCAGACACACCTTCCAGGTGAAGCAGCATTTAACCTGCACTTCAATCAATCTAGTCTACTGCCATCACTGCTCAAAATGTGGTCTCCTCTACGTTGCAGACATGATGACAGATTGGGCAACCACTTGTAGAGCACCTGCATTCTGTTTGCAGAAATGACCATGAGCTTCTGGTTGCCTGCCATTTCTATACATCACTGTTTCCCTGAGCAACATCTCTGTCTGGGGCTTGCTCCAGTGCTCCATCAAAGTTCACCACAAGCTGAAAGAACAGCACCTCATTTCTGATTGAGAATCCTGCAACTTTCTGGACTCCATATCAAGCTCAAAAAATTTAGGGCCTGAGTACCTTCTCCCATGTCCTTACCCTAACCCCCACACAGTGGACCTTGTCATTCACATGGGCTGCTATGACATACAACCCATTGTCAGCCATTAAAGCCCCCAATAGCATCTCTACAGTCTCCCAGGCTGACCTTTACCCACTCCTATGTCTAGAATAGAACATAGAACAGTACAGCACACTACAGGCCCTTTGGTCCACAATGTTGTGCTGAACGTTTACCCTAATCCTAAGGTCTATCTAACCCCCACCCCTACCTTATACTATCATCCATATGCCTATCGAATAGCCGCTTAAATGCCCCAAATGCCCATCTGTTTCTTTTTTCTTCTCTCTCTCTGAGCTCCATCCTCACCTATCATTTACTCCTGCCCCCACCCCTTCTCTGGCATATATTCAAACCTAGCTACAGTCAATTCTGATGAAGGGTTACTGGACTTGAAACATTAACTCTGCTTTGTCTCTGCGGATGCTGCCAGACCTGCTGAGTTTTTCCAACAATTTCTGATTTTGTTTCTAATTTCCAGCATCCCCATTTCTGTAAGTCTATTCCCCCCCCTCTATACCCTGCCTGTTCATATATCTGTCAAAAGCCTCTTAAATTTTGCTATTGCATCCACATTTACCGCCTCTTCTGGCAGCACATTCCAGGCACTTACCACCCTCTGTATTAAAAAAACCTGCCTATCACTTCTCTTTTAAAAGTATCGGTTTTACTTTAAACCTGTGTCCCCTAGTAATGAACTCCATAATGAGTCCATCCACAGCTCCAGGCGCCCCATGCAGCAAGTCAGGAGTTGCAGCTGAACAGACTGCCTGCATATGTACTCATGAAAGACAGTGAAAGTGCACCTGATTTCCCATATATTGCAGGAGGAGCATTCAATGGGGCCAAATTCTCCTGCTATTTCAAACTTTCTTGATTAATTCCATTTTATCAATAACAGAAAATAACCCAGAAACTGATTTCACACTCTTACCCACCTGCTGTCAAACTCAAGTCCTCCCACTCAAAAGGCAAACAGTCTTTCATTTCACCTTTTATTCCGAAAAAGGACATGTTCAAAACTTCAGCCCCCATTCAGTGTGGATTGCAGGAACTTAAATAGGCTAGCAACCCACAAATTCTTCCTTTAACTCCAAAACAAGAGAACTGATTTTCAAGAAGTGAAAATTAATGTGGCTTAACAGACCAGCTTGGTTATTAAGTTAACATAACTTTTTACGGAAACATTATATATTAAAAAAAACAAGTACAGGAGTGGGCCATTCTGCCCTTTGAGCCTGCTACACCATTCAAAATAAACAACTCTGACCCTCGATCTCCATGCCATTTTTCTGTATTCTCTCCACAGCCCTTGATCCCTTTAATAATGTAAACACACATCAACCCCTTTCTTGAATATACTCAGTGAACTATTTGATTCATTGTAGTCACATGTACCTAAGCACAGTGAAAAGCTTTGTTTAGTGAGTACTATTGCAACAAAGAAATACGGATCATGGGGTGCTTAGACAGAACAAGACATACAAGGTTACGGCTGCACAGGAGTTGTGTAAAGCAAGATCAACGTAAGCAAGATCAACATTATTTGAAGTTACAGAGGTCCATTCAGCAGTCCAATAACAGCAGGGAAGAAGCTGTTCTTGAACTTGTTGGTGCATGTTCAAGCTTCTCTATCTTCTGCCTGATGGAAGAGGTTGGAAGACAGCATAACTGCGTGGGAGGGGTCTTTGATGATGTTGACAGCCTTTCTGCAGCATTGAGAAATGTAAATGGAGCCCATGAATGGGAGGTTAGCTTCCATAATGGTCTGGGCTGTGCAAACAACTTTGTGCAGTTTCTTATGGTCCTAAGCAGAGCAGCTACTGTATCAGGCCATTATGCAGAAAGATAGAATGCTTTCTGTGGTCCATCTGAGAAAGTTGGTGAAGGTCCTTTATGGACATGCCGAATTTCCTAAGCTATCTAAGGAAGAAGTGGTGTTGTTGTGCCTTCTTTACCGTCACATCCATGTGGGAGGCTCAGGACAGATTGTTGAAGTAGATACGGGAGTGTCCTCCTCCTTTCTTCCTGAAGTACTAATATCCAAAGTGTACTGTGCTAACAAACTCCACAGCTTTGATCACTCTCTGTGTGAAGAAATGTTTCATTGTCTCACACCTAAATGTCCGAAATTGTATCCTAAGCCTGTGACTCATGGTTCCCAACTCCCCAAGGGGGTATCATCCTCACTACATCTGACCTATCGAGCCCAATGAGAACTTCATAAATTTCAATCAGATATCTTTTAATTCACCTGAACAGGTCCAGGTCCAGAAATGTCTGAAAACGTGATCAAGTGCGCGGTTTAGGGAAGTTGATGTAGTTGCTATGAATTTTAGTAAAGGTTTTCACAAGATCTCACACTGAAGACTGATTGGGATGGTTAAAGCACATGGAATTCAGGGAAACTTGATGAGATGGATCAGAAATGGGCTTAGTAATAGGATACTAAAGGTAGTAGTAGAAGGCTGTTTGAGTGACTGCAGCCCAGTATTCAGCGGAATACCACAAGGATCAATACTGGGCCCCTTATTATTTGTTATATATATAAATAATATGGTTGGAAATGTCGGGGGTATGTGAAGCAAATTCGCAGGACAGTTAATAGTGAAGAATATGGTTGTAGTTTACAGGAAGATGTAGATGTGTTGGTTATATGGGCAGAGAAATGGCAGATAGTATTTGACACTGATAAATATGAGATGATGCACTTGGAAGAAAAAACAAGATGAGGGAGTATTTAATGAGTGGCAGCACATTGGGTAGCTCAGAGGAACAGAGGAATCTCAGGCTAATTATTCACAGATCACCGACGTCCAACTTCAAATGTGAAAATCCCGATATGGAAGTTGCTCTCTGAGTACATTAGCTGGTAGCCTATCAGATTTTTAATCCGTGGGTCTATGGTTCATATCCCTCTCTCGGTAGTGTTTGGACATCATCATGTTCTCTTCAATAACAACAACAATTAAAGAGAGAAATCAACATCTGAAGGGAGCTTCAGGTGTCGCTCTATCAACTCACAAGCAAGAACTGCGAAATTCTCAATCCACAGTAATTTTTGAATCTAGACACCCAGATACACTTCGTGTGAAAGTGTCTCCAGGCCCATTCTTGCTTTGCCCAAATTATGGTTGCTTTGGACAAGGAACAAAATCAACCTCTCTAACTGGAAGCCAGATATTGGCAAAATGCAAAATCAAATAAAATTTAAGGAATACAGAGAGTTCAAAATGTTCCAAAGGAAAAAGTCTTGGGCTCAGTTAGTTAGTTAATATGTTTACATAGCAAGCTAGAAGATCCTCAGTGTGAAACCCAGTACTGCGTTTGTTCTAAATCAGTCACAAAGTCCATTTTACCGCAAACTCACAACCATTGTGCTTTCTGCACAGAGAGAGAAGTAGACAAGATGTTTATCGAGTAATAGCAAGGATGGTTTGCAACAGCCATGTCTGAGGAGTTGCAGCATGATGTGACAGTGCTGAAGTCTTTCTTCAATAAAGACCTGAGAATCCCAGATCTCTTTGCATTCTACAGTTTGTGATGTACATGACTTTATGCCAATTTTGTTCCTTTCAGGCTCTCTTGTGCCACCCTATCCCTTCAAGAAATGTCAGATGAAATCCCTTACCAGTCTTGATAGGGTGCTTATAGCCTCGCAATCCAGTTACTGCAATGAAAGAGCTCACTGACATAAACAAGACCTTCTCAGTCTTAAAAGTCCACTGCTGATTCTCATGTTCCGAGGGAGATGCAATTGAAAGATTTATGAAATCCGTAGAATCCCTAGTGTGGAAGTAGGCCATTCAGCAAATCGAGTCAATGCCAACCCTCTGAAAAGCATCCCAACCAGACCCGTCTTATCCCTGTACCCTGCATTTCGCATGTCTAATTCACCTAGCTTGCACATTCCTGGACACTATGGGCAATTTGGCATGACCAATCCATCTAACCTGCACATCTTTGAGCTGTGAGATGAAATCCATGCAGACACAGAAAGAATGTGCAAACTCCACACAGAAAGTCACAGAAAGTGTAGTCCACATAGCTGATCCAGAGCTTGCGTTGGATCTGTGGGAGGGCTGTTTGTTCCAGTCTTTGCATGACTGCCTCAGCTATCAGTCTGGAGATGGGAGAGCCCATGGGAGTCCCATTGATCTGCTCCTATATCTTGCTGTTGAATGTCAAGTGTGTTGTTAAGCATAAGTCGAGTAGTTTGGGTATGCAGTGTTTGTTGATCTGTTCCTCATTCTGTCATCTGTTGTGTTTGTACAGTAAGTTGGATATGATTTCTTTGGCTAGGTTTCCTTTGAGCTGGTCTTGTGCATCGGTTGCTCCTGATGTGGCCTCCTCTACCTCAGTGAGACCAAGTGCAAACTTGAGGACCATTTCATTGGGCATCTGTGGTCTGTACACAATAATCAACAACACCTTCTGGTCGCTAACCACTTTAACTCCCCCTCCTACTCCCTTGATGACATGTCTATCCCGGGCCTCTTCCAGTGGTACAATGATGCCACACGCAACCTGGATGAGAAACACCTCGTATTTTGCTTTGGGAGCCTACAACCCCATGGCCTGAACATAGAATTCACCAGTTTTAAAATGTCCCTGCCCCCAGCCTCATCCCTCGTCCAAACCTCCCTCTCATTCCCACCTCCTTCACCTGACACACCCATCCATCTTCTTCCCCAACTATCTGCCCCACCCTTTCCACTGACCAATCCCCACTACTCCCTACCTGCATCCACCTATCACCACCCCACCTACCTTTCCCCAGCCTCACCCATCCTCCCTCTCATCTCCTTGACCTGACACAACCTGTCCCACTTTATCCCCCACCTATCCGCTCCACTCTTCCCACTGACTAATCCCCACCATCTCCTCCCCGCATCCACCTATAATCATCCCATCTACCTTCTCCTAGCACCAGCCCTCCTCCCTCTACTTATTTCCTAGCTCCCTTCCCCCTTCCCAGTTCTCAAGAAGGGTCCCAAACTGAAAGGTCAACCTTCCTATTCTTCTGATGCTGCCTAACTTGCTGTGTTCCTCCGGCTCCAAAATGACAGCGGAGGAAAGGCGGATTGCATTCCTGGCCTGTACGGTTTCTATGAAACATGATGTTTCCTCATTCGTTTTTAGGTTTTAGATGATTGCTTTTAATGTTATTGCAATGCAGCAATTATATCACCTATGTTTTATTTGTCTTCACAAGCCTGTTGATGAATATTTTGCTGCCGATGGCAACACCAGTGCTTTTGCGGAGTGTGATCATGGAATAGGGGTGAGATTCGCCGCTTTCAATCAATAGAATTGCGTCTCTTGCTCAGGAAATAACGAACCACCAAATAAACATCTCTGTCCACTGAAAATGTTGTTCAGGTTTTCTCCTTTTTGCTGATAATGAATTAGAATTAGCTTTTATTGTCAAATGTACTCACTTGCATGAGTACAGTGCAAAGTTTACAAGCACTTACGGCACCATCTTAGGTACAAATGTACCTAGACACAGAATCTTAGTACAAAGCAGAAAAATAAAGAAAGCAAGTTAAGGATTTAAACATTACAGTCCTTCTTACTAAAGCTTAGGAAATCAAAGAAACACAGTGAATAGTTTAACATTACAGTCTGTAAGTGCCTGGTCATGCTGGGCTCGGACTTCTCATAAGGACTTGACCTTCCTCTCACCGCCAGCTGTCTGTTCCCGCTCTCACTGCCTCGGGCTGCCTGTTCCCGCTCTCATTGCCTCGGTCTGCCTGTTCCCATCCTCACCGCCTTCAGACTGCCTGTTCCCATTCTCACCGCCTCAGGCTGCCTGTTCCCGCTGTCGCTGCCTCAGGCTGCCTGTTCCAGCTCTTGCTGCTTTTTGAGATGTTCCCACTGCCTGTTCCCACTATTGCTGCCTTGAGCTGCCTGTTCCCACTCTCACTGCCTTGGGCTGCCCGTTCCCACTGTCACTGCCTCAGGCTGCCTGTTCCAGCTGTTGCTGCTTTTTGAGATGACTGCCATTGACGTTGGGGATGTCTTTGCCATGGGCTAGCATCTCACAGAAGGTAAGTAGATTAGGTTAAGAAAGGAAGTAGTGTAAGAACAGGAGAAAAGTGACAGAAATGAAAGTAAAAGTGGACAGAGCAGATAAGCCACATGCGAGCAGGAGCCAGTTGCACTGCACTGTGCCGTTACTCTGCCACCATTTTGTCTTGTGCGAACTGCAGTGTGGAGCTGGAACCGAATTACTCAGATACTGTCCTTGTTAGTCAAGGACAGTATTACGGTGGCAGAAAGGACGTTTGATGAGGACTCATCTACTGAGGTAGTATGGGCTGAGGAGAGGTCAGGAAAGGAGAGGTCACCCTGTTGGGAGTTTTCTATAGGCCTCCGAATAGTTCCAGAGATGTAGAGGAAAGGATAGCAAAGATGATTCTGGATAGGAGCGAAAGGAACAGGGTAGTTGTTATGGGGGACTTTAACTTTCCAAATATTGACTGGAAACGCTATAGTTCAACTAGCTATAGTTCAACTACTTTAGATGGGTCAGTTTTTGTCCAATGTGTGCAGAAGGGTTTCCTGACACAGTATGTGTAGATAGGCCAACAAGAGGCACTGCTACATTGGATTTCCTACTGGGTAATGAACCAGGCCAGATGTTAGATTTGGAGATAGGTGAGCACCTTGTTGATAGTGACTACAATTCGGTTACATTTACTTTAGCGATGGAAAGGGATAGGTATATACTGCAGGGCAAGAGTTATAGCTGGGGGAAAGGCAATTATGAGGCAATTAGGCAAGACTTAGGATGCATAGGATGGGGAAGGAAACTGCAGGGGCTGGGCACAATTGGAATGTGGAGCTTGTTCAAGGAACAGCTACTGCGTGTCCTTGATAAGTATGTATCTGTCAGGCAGGGAGGAAGTGTTCGAGTGAGGGAACCGTGGTTTACTAAAGAAGTTGAATATCTTGTCAAGAGGAAGAAGGAGACATATGTAAAGATGAGGCGCGAAGGCTCAGTTAGGGCGCTTGAGAGTTACAAGTTAGCCAGGAAGGATCTAAAGAGAGAGCTAAGAAGAGCCAGGAGGGGACATGAGAAGTCTTTGGCAGGTAGGATCAAGGAAAATCCTAAAGCTTTCTATAGGTATGTCAGGAATAAAAGAATGACTCAAGTAAAATTAGGGCCAGTCAAGGACAGTAGTGGGAAGTTGTGCGTGGAGTCCAAAGAGATAGGAGAGGCGCTAAATGAATATTTTTCATCAGTATTCACACATGAAAAAGACAATGTTGTCGAGGAGAATACTGAGATACAGGCGATTAGACTAGACGGGATTGAGGTTCATAAGGAGGAGGTGTTAGCAATCCTGGAAAGTCTGAGAATAGGTAAGTCCCCTGGGCCGGATTGGATCTATCCTAGGATTCTCTGGGAAGCTAGGGAGGAGATTGCAGAGCCTTTGGCTTTGATCTTTATGTTGTCATTGTCTACAGGAATAGTGCCAGAAGACTGGAGGATAGCAAATGTTGTCCCCTTGTTCAAGAAGGGGACTAGAGACAACCCTGGCAATTATGGACCAGTGAGCCTTACTTCGGTTGTGGGTAAAGTGTTGGAAAGGATTATAAGACAGAGGGTTTATAATCATCTAGAAAGGAATAATTTGATTAGGGATAGTCAACACGGTTTTGTGAAGGGTAGGTCATGCCTCATAAGCCTTATTGAGATCTTTGAGAAGGTGACTAAACAGGTGGATGAGGGTAAAGCAGTTGATCTGGTGTATATGGATTTCAGTAAAGCGTTTGATAAGGTTCCCCACAGTAGGCTATTGCGGAAAATTCGGAGGCATGGGATTGAGGGTGCTTTCGCGGTTTGGATCAGAAATTGACTAGCTGAAAGAAGACAGAGGGTGGTGGTTGATGGGAAATGTTCATCCTGGAGTTCAGTTACTCATGGTGTACCGCAAGGATCTGTTTTGGGGCCACTGCTGTTTGTCATTTTTATAAATGACCTGGATGAGGGCGTAGAAGAATGGGTTAGTAAATTTGCGGATGACACTAAAGTCGGTGGAGTTGTGGATAGTGTGGAAGGATGTTGTGGGTTACAGAGGGACATAGATAAGCTGCAGAGCTGGACTGAGAGGTGGAAAACTGAGTTTAATGTGGAAAAGTGTGAGGTGATTCACTTTGGAAGGAGTAACAGGAATACAGAGTACAGGGCTAATGGTAAGATTCTTGGTAGTGTGGACGAGCAGAGAGATCTCAGTGTCCATGTGCATAGATCCACCCAGGTTGATAGGATTGTTAAGAAGGCACACGGTGTGTTAGGTTTTATTGGTAGAGGGATTGAGTTTCGGAGCCGTGAGGTCATGTTGCGGCTGTACAAAACTCTGGTGCGGCTGCACTTGGAGTATTGCGTACAGTTCTGGTCACTGCATTATAAGAAGGATGTGGAAGCATTGGAAAGGGTGCAGAGGAGATTTACCAGGATGTTGCCCGGTATGAAGGGAAGGTCTTATGAGGAAAGGCTGAGGGACTTGAGGCTGTTTTCGTTAGAGAGAAGAAGGTTAAGCGGTGACTTAATAGAGACATTCAAGATGATCAGAGGATTAGATAGAGTGGACTGTGAGAGCCTTTTTCCTTAGATGGTGATGGCTAGCATGAGGGGACATAGCTTTAAATTGAGGGGTGATAGATATAGGACAGATGCCAGAGGTAGATTCTTTACTCAGAGAGTAGTAAGGGCATGGAATGCCTTACCTGCAGCAGTTGTAGACTCGCCAACTTTAAGGGCATTTAAATGGTCGTTGGATAAACATATGGATGATAATGGAATAGTGTAGGTTAGATGGGCTTCAGATTGGTTTCACAGGTCGGTGCAACATCGAGGGCCGAAGGGCCTGTACTGGGCTGTAATGTTCTATGTTCTATGTTCTCGATTCACCGAGATTCTCTGAATCCTTTCGGTTCAGCATTTCCTGTTTCTTACTTAAATCTTGTTTCTGGCATGTATTCATTTCAATTTTCACATAGGGTGATATTGCTTGCACTGGCAACTAAAAATAATAGTGAGGCTGCTGGAAAGACTTAGCAGGTCAGGCAGCAACTGTGAAGAGAGGAAAGGAAGATTAACATGCCAAATCAATAGAAACATTAGAAGCTGATCCATTAACCGCAGTTTCAGAACTGCAGAGTTCTCCAGAAGTTTACTACTTAATGATGTTAACTTGTTTTTAAGAATGCTTATGAAACAATGGGTTGAATTAGTTCAGATAGAGAACATTGGACTGAAGATTGCAAGTTCTCCATTTACAATCCCAGGATTTAACACTCAATGTGCCTCTTTAACAGAAGCGACATGATGGACTCAGTGGTCCTTTTTCTGTTCTTTAAACATTCTGCAATTCTTTAGTCCAATATACCAGGCTGATCAGTAAAGATAAACTCATGAGCTCCAAGGAAAAGTTACAGGTTGGAGTGAAACTGGGTGAAAAGGCCACTCGGCCTGTCCTGTCATTACTAAAGGATTTTAATCACTTGTTGACTATGCTTTGAAAATACACACAGGTTTTATTCTCCTATAAACAAATCAAACTTCCTCTTATCTGTCAATTCAGTTATTCCTCACTGCTGACAATGATGGTCTTCCATGAACTACAGGGATTGTTCTGTTGTTCAAACAGCGAGATACTGCTCCCACTGAACAACTGAAATAATAGCTGAGTGTTTCCAAAAGTTTCTGTGGAGACAGACAGGAGGAGGATTAAAATATCAAGTTTATAAAAGCTTAAAATATAGTTCTGCGAACTGAAGTTTCGAAACGTCCTGAGTTCTTCATTTTCATTTCAAACTAAACCTTTCATCCCTTTCAAGCTAACATCCAGAGATTTTTTTAATGCAAATACTGCAACTTCTTGAATAAAATGTAATTGAACAAGTTCACAAATATCCAGACAACATTCTCTATTCCATATAAACGTGTGCCAATGTAAGTATGGAGTATTTAGACAAAATATGTTTCCTCAGATGAGTTGCATCATTAATCCTGACAAACCCTTGAATATTTCTGCAGGTTAGCTGGAATTCTGATTGTAGCCAATAGTGGGCACTAAACTGCACAACAGTGAAGTTCTCAGGTCTGAGAAATGGAGACACCATTGCAAAGACCAAAAGAACTGAGGATGCTGTAAATCAGAAAATTGCTGGTAAAGCTGAGTAGGTCTGGCAACATCTGTGTAGATAAATCAGAGGTAACATTTGACGTCAAGTGATCCTTCCTCAGAACTCATGATAGCTGGGGAAATGTTGCTTTTATTCAGAAAATAGGGTGGGTGAGGGAGTAAGGAGTAAATGATAGGTGGAGATAGAGCCCAAAGAGAAAAAAGAACAGTTGGACAGACAGAGGACTGGACAATGATCAAGTTGGGAGCATGAATAGCTATTAATGGGGACTAACAATGGGATCTGTGCAATAGATGAAGCCAGTTTACAAACCTATTGTACTGTCTATTCTCTCTCTGTGATGTTCAGGATGAGGCTCACCCTTGCAATGTGGGGTCACACTTTGACCTGTCTAGTTCAAGTGCAATCAAACAGGGAGTTACCAATACTTTCACTTTTTCTGAGGTTACAATATTCGTATTCCAGAATGCACAAGGCAGTCCCAGACATAGAGAGTTGCACATACAGGTGATGAGCAGTAATAGATTTGTCATGATAATTTGTGCCTTCTCTTTATAATGCCCAATAATCTCTGTCAGTATCGTCTGCTCACTAGTGATCATCAAGGGCTGGGAGAAGCTGCTCAGGGAGATATAGATTTGGCACCCAGATCCCCCTGGATACTTTCCTCTAAATAAGCCTTCAAAACTATGAGGGTTTCTCCCTCCAACATCGTTACAGGCATTGAGTTCCATATTCCCACCACACTCTCGGTGAAAAAGAATCCCAGATCCCTTACTATAAATCTATGCCACCTGGCCATTAGTGCCTCTATCGTGGGTACTCATTTCTTCCATTCTACCCTTTCTGTATCTTTCATCATTGAAACATTTCAATCTTGTCGGTTCTGAGGAAAGCAACTCCTGTCAGTCCAATTTCACTTCATAACTGAAAACCTTCAGTTCAGGCAACATGCTGATCAATCTCTGCCCAGCTTCAGTGCTATCACATCTCTCTTATCATATGGATTCCAGACATGCACACTCTTGCTACGGCCTGAGCAATGTTTTATACAGTTCCAGCAGAACAGTTATCAATGGTGCCATGATTGTTCAGATCTTTGATGAAGCCCTAAAGGACAGTTTCTGCCTGAGACAGAGCCCTGAGCAGGCTGTCTGCAAAACACTGTTCTTTCCACTTGGAAACCTGGTTCTGGTACAGCCTTTCAATGACTGAGGGATGGTCCAAACTCCTGGCTTCATTAATGGACCCTGAGGCCACTAGCCCATCTTGCTTATGAGAAGGTTCATGAGGATGATCCCAGGTAGGCAGGGATTGGCTTATTGGTTGAATAGATTCACCCTGTATTCATTGGAGTTCAGAGGAATTTTATTGGAACATACAAGATTCTTCGAGGACTTGACAGGCTAGATACAGAAAGGTTTTCCTTGGATGACAATCCAGAACCAGAGGGCATCATCTCAGAATAAGTGGTCATCTATTTAATTCCAAGATGAGGAGAAAGTTCTTCTGTTAAAGGGGAGTGAATCTGTGGAATTCTTTATTGCACAGGGCTGTAGAGGTTGGGTCCTAAAGTATATTTAAAGCCGTGATGGATAGATTTTTAATCAGGAAGGGAATTGAGGGTTGTGAGGGTAAGGCAGGAATGTGGATGTGAAGGTGAACAGATCAGCAATGATCTTATTTAATGTCCAAGCTGTCTCAAAGGGCACTCCTTCTATGATTAATTTGTTGTCTTTGAGGTAAGGAAACCAAAGCTACACATAATAATCCAAGTGTGGTCTCAGTCCCTATATAACATCAGTGTGGCATCCTTTCTCCAATCCTCTTGCAATGAAGGCCAACATAGCATTTGCCTTCCTCATGGCTTGCTGCAAATCAGAAAGAGAGTAAACTATTAGTAGTCAATGAGTGCGAGATTCCATATAACTTGAGAAAAAGGGTCAGACAGGATGGCGACTGGTTCCGCTTCTGAGGTAAATATTAAAGAAAACAGCAGCAGCTCATAAGAAATGTGTAGCCATTGGGAGACAACTGATTTGATCCGATGGTCACCACACCTCAGGCAAGGGGAGAGCTTCAGAAGTTGGAACCTGCATAGTATTAATGACTTAGAGCAAGGAAATGAATGTTCTGTCTCCTACATTGCAGATGACATGGCAATAGCTGGAAAGCCAGATTGCAAGAGGGATGCAAACAGTTCCTAGAGAGATATTGATAGCTTAATTTCGTTGGCAAATGGTGTATAATGTGGGAAGCTATGAAATCATCCACCTTAGAAAGAAGAACAAAAGAACAGAATATTATTTAAATGAAGAAAGCTGCAATACAAAGGGACATGGGGGAGACTTGTGCATGAAACACAGAAAGCTAGACACAGGGACAGTAGGTAATCAAGAAGGCAAATGTAATGTTGGCCTTTATTTCAAAGGGGTTGGAGTATAATAATAGGGAAGCTTAATATAACTGTATAAGGTGCTGGTGAGACCACATCTTGAGTACTGTGAACAGTTTTGGTCCCCTTATTTAAGGAAGTACATCATTTCTTTGGAGACAGTTCAGATAAGATACATGAAGAAGATTCCTTATGGTATGGCGGGTTTGCCTTACAAGCAAAAGCTAAAGTGGCTACTCACTGGGGTTTAGGAGAACGAGAGGTGATCTCACATGAACAATATAAGATTCTTAAAGGGCTTGACAGGGTAAATGCTTGGATGATATTTGCCTTCATGGGAGAGTCAAGGACCATAGTCAAAGAATAAAGGAACTTGAATTTAAGACTGAAACAAGGAGGAATTTCTTCTCTCAAAGGGTTTGAACATTTGGAACTCCTTGCCACAGACAGCTGTGGGGACTAGAATCCTTGTGTATATATTCAAGGCTGAAACAGACATATTTATAATCAGGAAAGGAATCGAGAGTCACAGGGGAAAGGCAGGAAAGTGGAGTTGAGGATGACCAGATTAGCCAGGAACTTATTGCATGTTTGAGCAGTCTTGATGGGCTGAATGGCCTACTTCTACTCCTCCATCTTGCAGAAAAGGAATGAGATAGAAGGTGGCATTATTTTGTTTTTCCTCAACTGTTTTCTGAGGTAGTGCATTCTGTTCCCTCGCTGCATGGAAAAGTTTATTTTTTTCCCTCGAAGGATATGATGACCAGCTCAACTATTATTTCTCCCTGTCCCTCTGCTGCTGAATAAGAAAGACACTGGAGCCAGTAGACCAAGGTAGTTCAAGCTTGGTGTTCACAAAGCTAAGGCTGCTGACTGCGTGCTCAGGGAGTGCCTTTTCTTCCACGCAATTCTACAGTGCCAGGAGATAGAAATTCAGGACCAGAACGCAAGGCTTCCATTCCCGCCTCAGCCAGAAATGGTTACTGACGTGTGCCACATCATCTAGAAACAGTTTGGCAGAAGATTGTTACAAGCCTGCACCATTTTCGCATTAGCGATGGGCACAGTTGCTGGCCTGGCCCTTTAGCAGTTGAAGATGGAGGCTTTGCCTGCAGTAGCTGTGTGATGATTAACAATCTGTTCATTTATATAACACAGTCCGGTGCACCTGTGCCTCACATTGCAGCTGGATGGCAATCAGAAGACAATGGTGAGGGCATTGATTTTGCTCCTTGTGCTGCTGTTTGTGGCAGAACCCATCACTGCTGATGAAGACCTACCCCTGGTCAAAGTGGGATGTGAGGATGTCTTTCCATGGCAAAGTTGAGCACAGAGAATGCTAGAGAATCCCCCAAGATGATGTGGCAGCGCCCTCAAAGTGCAAGAGAAGCACTGGTCACATTTCGAGTTCAATTTCTGAAGAAGTTCAGACCGTACTGGAAATGTAAACTCTGTTTCTCTCTCCATCTCTGCACAGATGCTGCTGTACTTGCTGAGTCTCTCCATTGGTGTTTTCTTCAGAATTCCAGCATCAAAAACTATTTATCCTTTAGTCTGCTGAGATATGCAAAGGGTAGGTGGAGGCCAAGGGGGTTGGGTTGGGCTAAAGGATGGGGCTATTGAGCCTTTTCAACTGGGGCTGCTATTCCACATGTTTGTGTGCAATTTTTAGGCTTCGTTACATCGCATGTCTCAATTCCCTCTGGTTTCTCGGCCCCTCTGTACCTCTGTAAACTTTTGCTGTCTGAAAACCCTTCTCAGGATCTGTGCTCCTCAAGATCTGGAGTCCTGCACATGATGAGAACCATCGTGGGCCATCATGCTTTCAATAGCCAAATTCCATCCTGAATTTTTCCAATCTTCATTCCGTCTGTCCTTCAAACCAAATCTTTTGAGCACTGCTCTGCGCACTTGTCTCCAATGTCTGATGATGTGTCTCATTGACAACTCAATTTTCTTTCCTGTCATTAGTATGTGTGACATTGGAATATGTTTTGTTTTTAACATTCTGTCCATAAGACCTTTAGAAGTTGAGACAGAAATAGCCGATTCAGCCCATCAAGATCTGATCATCCCCATCTCTAGATTGCTGTCTATTCCCTATAACCCTTACTCTCCTTATTATTAAAATCTTATTATAGTGAAGCAGCTGCAACAGCCCTCTGTGGTAAAGTCACAACAGAATCACAATCCAGAGAAAAGAAATTCTTCATCATCTCTCTCTTAAATGGGCAATCCCTTATCCTAAGAGAATGACCTAAGGACCTAGACTCTCTTTACAAGTCCCTTAAGACTCTTGTATGTTTCAATGAGGCATCAACTCATTCTTCTAAACTGTAATGAGTACAGGCCCGACCATACTCACTCCCTCCTCATAAGGCAGTCCCTTGCTACCCTGGAACAGCCCTGGTGAACCTTCTCTGGACTGCCTCCAATGCCATTTAAGTAATAGGTATTTCATTGCTGTGGTACAGGGTGTTGGACTTCACATAATGGGTGGCATGGGAGTGTTGTAGGAGACTCAATTCACTCAGACTTTGAGGCTTGAAGGTGAATTTCTGTGCAGCAATGAAGGAGGCCTTCAAGAGGAACACTGGACAGTTATTGTAATGGAAGCTGTGTGCAGGGATGGGAGGGGAGGACAATATATTGGCTCAAGGGAACCAAACTAGAGCACAGACACGATGGATCAATTGGCTTCCTTCTGTGCCACCACATTCTGTCATTGTGTGATCTCTCCCTCTCTCTCGAACCAGGTCTACCCTCTGTGGCAATGAAAATGGGAGATACAGACTGAACGCACGTACAGAGGATGAGGTCTGAACGAATGCGAAGTGTCTCATGCTCTTCAAGTGTTGCAAGCACCTGTGAGATTCAACTAGGGAAGAGTGATCAGTGCGAACATCTGCTTGATGCAAAATTCTCACTGCTAATGAGTGGCTAGACCACTGCTTCCTGCATTGGTGTGAATAAAACTCACTGCATTCATGACCACTTCTCTTCTGTGTTCATTTCTCATGGACAAGGTCATAGAGTCACGCAGCAATGGATGAGGCCCTTTAACCCATCATGTCCTTATTCTAAGAGGACACTCATCTGGTCCTACACTCTCACACAAGGTGAAACAACCACTCTGCATCTATCCTGTCAAGTCTCATAAGAATCTTGTATGTTTCAATGAGGTGCCAACTCATATTATAAGTTCCAATGAGTACAGGCCCAACCCTACTCAAACCATCTTCATGAGACAGTCCCTCCACTCCTGGAATTAGATTGGTGACAATCATAAGGTCATAAATAAGGTTGTTCACTAATGATTGCATAATACACTGCACTATTCGCAACTCATCAAATTCTGAAGCAGTCCATGTACAAAAGCAATAAGGTCTGGACAATAACCAGGCTTGGGCTAACACATGGCAAGTAACATTCGCTCCGTACAATTGCCATACAATAACCATCACCAATAAGAGACAATTTAACCACTGTCTCTTGAAGTTCAATCGTGTGACCATCACTGAATCTCCCACTATTGGAATCTTTGGGCTTACCACTGGCCAGAAACTCAACTTGACTCAGCAATAAGCACAGATCTTATAAGAGCACATCAAAGGCTAGGAATACTGTGGCAAGCAGCTCATCTCCTGTCTTTCCAAAGCCTGTCCACTTGCCTGAGCGCATCTCCACTAACACTAAAGAAGTTCAACAGCATCTAGGGCAAAGCAGCCCACTTGACAGCCACAAATATACATTCCCTCTACCACTGACGCTCAGTAGCAGTATTATGTACCATCTACAAGATGCACTGCAGAAATTCACCAAAGATCCTTAGACAGCACCTTTCAAAAACACTTCCATCTGGAAGGACAATGGCAGTAGGTATCTGGGGACACCATCCCCTACAAGTTCCCCACCAAGCCCTTCACCATCCAACTTGGAAATATATTGTCATTCCTGCACTGTTGCAGGCTCAAAATCCTAGAATTACCTCCCTATGGCATCATGAGTCTACCTCCCATGGGGAAGCGATGGCCTAGTGGTACTATTGCTGGACTGTTAATCCAGAGACCCAGATAACATTCTGGTGACCCAGGTTTGAATCCTGCCACGGCAGATGGTGGAATTTGAATTCAATAAAATATTGGGATTGAGAACCTAATGATGACCGTGAATCCTTTGTCGATTGTTGGAAAAACCCATCTGATTCACTAATGTCCTTTAGGGAAGGAAACTGCCATCCTTACCTGGTCTGGCCTATATGTGACTTCAGACCTACAAAAATGTGATTGGCTCTCAACTGCCTTCTGGGCAATTAGGAATGGGCAATAAATGCTGCCTAGATAGCAACGCCCTCATCCCATTAATGAATGAAGAATAACAAAAAGAACCTACAGCACATGGACTGCAGCAGTTCAAGTGGGCAATTCACAGCTAAATTCCCAAGGGCCAAGTAGGGGCAAGCAAAAAATGCTGGGCCCAGCCAGCGACACCCACAATCCATGAATGAATTACAAAAGAAAATTACCCTCCTAGGCAGTGCATTCCAGATCTCTGCCCTCTCCACTGCATCCCATGCTCTGGGTGAAGCAAATTTTTTTCCTCAAATCCCCTCTTAACTTCCCACCTATCACTTTAAAATTGTGCCCCCATGCTACTGATCCTTACATAAAGGAGAGTGGATGCTTGCTTTCCACCCTGTCCATACACCTCATAATATTACACAACTCTATCAGGCCCCCCACTGCCAACCTACTGAACTCCAAAGAAAATAACCTGAGCATTTGCAGCCTCTCTTCACAGTTAGTGCTCCACCCTAGACAACGTCCTGGTGAATCTCCTCTGCACC
Organism: Ginglymostoma cirratum; assembly: GCA_024137785.1. Classification (NCBI taxonomy): domain Eukaryota; kingdom Metazoa; phylum Chordata; class Chondrichthyes; order Orectolobiformes; family Ginglymostomatidae; genus Ginglymostoma; species Ginglymostoma cirratum. Next base: position 103,426 of record JAHRHZ010000187.1, on the reverse strand, counting down.
CCCTCCAATGCAATCACATCTTTCCTGTAGTATGGTGACCAGAACTGCACTAGGCCAGCTGTTGCGTAACCCAAGCCCTGTCCAGCTGTAACATAACCTTCCCTGCTCATATAACACATGCCTCAACTAGTTAATGCAAGCATTCCCTTTGCCTTATTAACAACCACATTAGCCTGTCCAGCTGCCTTCAAGCAGTTGCGGACAAACATCCCAAGATCCTTCTGTTCCTCTGACTTTCCTAGTGCCCTGCCATTCTTTTTAGTTCTTCTAAAGTTCATGATGTCAGGGTTTATCAGAGTTAAATTCTGTCTGCCACTTCTTTGGGTAGGTGGGTTGCCTTATTGACAGGGAGAGAAGGGAGGTCAGAAAATGTAGGGCCACAGTTGATGTGTCTAAGATCCAATATTGTTATTCTGTCATGGTCGTGGTTTGCAGAGCACATTACCCAGGTTGGTTTGTCACCTTTCCTGGGGATAGTCCTATACCACTGACAGAACAGACCAACCAGAGGGCGACAGTACCATGAGTGCTGCTGAGCCTGGGAAGTCTAAAACACTTGATTCCCACCTCCGCCTCACAGCTTCAGCTCAAACACAGAAAACGGGAACATTTGGCAGAGATTCAAGTCTACACCATCCCGGTGCTGTCACATGGTGTAGCCCTCAATTTGAAGGGCCACACTGTGACACACAATGTCGAATGACCCAGCATCATGTACAAAGTCATAGAAGTCCACAGCACAGAAAAGGCCCTTCAGCCCATTGAACCTGCGCAAATCCCTAGCTATTGGTTGTAGAGTCATAGAGCTGTACAGCATGGGAACAGACCCTTAGATCCAACTCGTCCATGCCCACCATTCTATTCTAAATTTATCTAGTCCAATTTGTCAGCATTTGCGCCATATCCCTCTAAACTCTTCCTATTCATATACCAATCCAGATGCCTTTTAAATGTTCAACTCTGCCTCACCAACTATGTCCTTAATTCATTTCAGTGCTCCTCTCACTTCCTGTTGAAAAACTAATTCAAATGGACGAAATTTGGTAGATTGATCTCATGCTTTCTTAATTGCAAAAACTACACATGGAATTCCTTTATCCCAATCCTCTGGATAGTCTTGACTATCAGCCCTCAACATGCTCTTTAAAGTTTGATGCCACTGTTCTAATACTCCCTGCGATTCTAGATGGTACACAGTGAATTTGAATTGTTTTATTCCTTAGCTATCCATAACTTTCCTGAATAATTTTGATGTAAAATTTGACATCTGATCTGATTGTATCTGTGTGTGTAGTCTGTATTGAGTGAAAGATTTGAGTAACTCTTCTACAATCCATTTAGTTGTGATTTTGCATAATGGAATAGCCTCTGGAAATCTTGTGGGCACATCCATTATTGTCAACAAATACTGATTCCCATTTTTTGTTTCAGGTGGGGGTCCTGCAGAATCAATTAAGAACCTGCTAAAATGTTCCCAAAATGCAGGAATGGGTATTAATTGTGCTAGTTTTGTCACTGCTGAGATTTTCCAATTACCTGATATGTATGACATATCTGGCAAAATTTAACTACATCTTAACAGTCCAGGACAGTAAGAATTTTTTTTTTTGTATTTTGGCTTGAGTTTTCCTTACTCGCAATTGACTTCCTCCTGGTATTTCATGTGCTACCTGTATTACCTCCTTTCTATAACCCATAGGTAATATACCTTAATGAACATCTGCCCATTTCTCAGCCACCTGAATATATGAAGGTTTCCATTTCTTCATCAAGGCATCATTTTTAAGACAGTAAAATTTCTGGGATACACTAAGCCTTTTCTTCTGTGTAAGCTTCTCTGAACTAAGACTGTCACCTCTGTCCTCCACCTGTTCTTGATTTTTCTCAAACATTTGATCAGACATGGTCTCTCATGATTGTACTTCAACTTCCTTATCTTTATGCTTTGATTTCTTCTCCTGCATCAACCTGTGGCTTTTTCACCCTGTTTTCACACCGTAAGGAAACATTCCAGGACATACGTCCTATAATACCTCAGCTGCCTGATTTCCCATTGACGTTTCAACCAAAGGAGGCAGTTCACCTACTGGTGATCCAGCCACATAATTACCAATGACAAACTGTATTCCTGGAGGCTAGAATTCCTCCAGTACTCCTACCACCACTTCTCCACTTTTCACTGGACACATCAACATCACTTTACATAATGGAGCACTTCTCATCTCACCATGTATTCCACATATTACCACTTTTGCAGGCAATAGTCTTTATGAATTACCTATTTTCTCATCCCTCATTGTTAAAGATTGACATGCTCCTGTATCTCTTGGAATTGTAACTTCTTTACCGGCTCCTTCTGACATATGCGAGTAAACATTACCCATGCAAGTAAATGGTTTAACAAGATCAGGTACTTTAGTCTCAACCAACTCCTGAACAGGATGTCCATTCTGGTGCAGATTTTTAGCTTGCACTGTGCTTTCCTTTACCACTTTCGCAAAACTCACTGGCTTATTCTGTTTTCCCGCATCCATCTTCCCAGTGCTTTTTCCTAAACAACCAATACGGTGATTTTATGCAGTGAGCTTTTTTATTTCTCTTTGCCCCTCATGGGTTTCCTTTTTACCCTGTGTAAACTGTCTATAATATCTTCAATGAGAGCTCCTTTTCACTTACCAATTGAGGATTTCTCTTTTCCCGTCACTCTATCCCTCACAGACTGAAATTGAACTACAATCATCGGCCATTTCTGCTGCTAATCTTGCAGTTTTAACTCTCTGCACTTCCATGAGTTGTAACTACTTCCGTAAGTGAATTTTGAATTCCTCCAAAATAATCGTCCCTCCAAGAGCGGCCTACATTTGATCTATTTTCAATGCCCTTATCCAACTATCAAAATTACTCTGTTTGATCCTTTCAAACTCAATGTATGTTTGACAAGGATCCGATCTTTGATTCCTGAAATGTCTGTAGACTTCCAGTACTGGCTCATTTGCACTTAAGATTGCAATTTTCACCTCATCATACTCCCCGAATACCTCCTCTGACAGTAATGAAAATACCTCACTTGCTCTCCTGAACAACATTGTTTGAGTCAACAATACCCACACGGACACCGGCCATTTCATTTGTTCAGCCACTTTTTCAAATGAAATGGGAAACGATTGTACATTCTTCTCATCAAAGTTAGGCAATGCTTAAACACATGTAAACAGATCTCTGAAGAAGGGTCTCGACCCGAAACGTCAGCTTTCCTGCTCCTCTGATGCTGCTTGGCCTGCTGTGTTCATCCAGCTCTACACCGTGTTATCTATAAACAGATCCCTACTGGGCAGGGGAAATCACTGTAGGCGCTGGAATCTGAACTGAGAACAAAAATTACTAGAGATCACTGCCATTCAGGCAGTATACCTGGAGAGAAAGCAAGCTAATGTTTCAAGTCTAGATGTCTCTTTATCAGAGTTGATTGAAGACTCATCTAAATCAAAATTTTAGCTTGCTTTCTCTCCATGGATACTATCCAACCTGTTGTGATCTCAAGCATTTTTTGTTTTCAGATCCCCACCAGGGCTCTGGCTATGATGGGTTTGCTCATCATCATTATCCTCCTATCTTCACCTTCATCCTTTTAAGTCGACTTTCCTCTCTAATTGCCAACTTCTGAAGTTCAAACTCTCCCTGCTTTTCTTCTGCTAGGGCTATCCTTTCCTTTTCTTTTTCTTCTGCTAGGGCCATTTGTTCCTCTTCATGTTCAAGCTGCTTCACTGTCAATTGAATTTTAGCCTTTCCAAAGATTTTAATGGCAGTCCAGAATCATAAATGCTGCGTGATTGCACAACATTTTTTCCCCTTTCCTCACAGGACCACGGGCAAACCCAACTCCAGCTTGTTTGCTAATTCAGAAAACTTTGCCTTGCTCACTTCCTCAATAACTCCTGAATTGACTTCTTCCACCCCCATTAAACTCTTAGTGACTGAAAGAGCCATTACTGCAGAAGGCACACTGTTTTAAACCAATGAATTCAACACCCAAAATAAAAGACACTAATACTTGCCATCCACTGCCAGAAATTCCAATAATCCTAAACCCAATCTGGAAGTAGAGATTTTGATGCTGACAAGAGCCCCCAGTTTGTTAAGGATCAGGCGACACCCCCTCAAGGTAGCTATGAACCTAACTCTTTTCCACGTGATATGTTCCAGATGCAATTTGATTGGTCAAATGACGACTTCAAGGAAAACACAATTTATTCATATATTATCGTTAAAATGCAACAAATGAAAGAATGAAGAAATGACTTGGCTTGGCTGTAACTCTTTGGAATGCTTAACAAAATAATAGATACAGTAACTGTTGCTGACTAATTGTTTCATTGTAGTAACATCACATAAGCACACCTTTGGCAAAGGGAAAATTCAGAAAACAGAATGTCTCACATGCTGTTCTCCAATCCAGGAGGAAAGAATATCAGAAGACAATTATAAAAGAGAGAGAATTCCAGCTTTCAGCCGTAGCAAAGAGAGATGTGGCAACTTTTCCCAAATCCTGCAGCTTCTGTTACTGAAAACTAAAACTAAAGGTCCTGTTTCTGTGGGAGTTTGACCACATCCATTCAGGTTGCTTCTATTGTTCCAACTTTCAAAAACAACCTCAAGGCCTCACAACTCATTTACCTAACTGGCTTTCCAATTAGACAGCTCAAAGCCTGTCTTAAAATCCCTCTTTCAAAAAAAAAGACAAACTAGCATCTTAAAGTCATAGTATCATCACAGACTGGAGCTAGGAAAACTTGTAGCCAACTTCTAAGATGCACATTGAAAGCATATGGGTGCACAACAGCCTGGTATGGCAACTGCTCTGCCCAGGACCATAAGAAACTACAGTGGGTTGTGCGCACAGCCCAGACCATCATGGAAGCCAACCTTCCAGCCATGGACTCCATTTATGCAGCTCGTTGCTTAAGCACACACACATACAGGCTCAGGAACAGCTTCTTCCCGGCCATTACTAGACTAATGGATGGACTCTTTAGCCTCAAATAATGCTGATCTTGCCCACGCTGATCTTACTTAGTGCACAGCTTATGCAATGTAACCTGTTTGCTTCTGTCTAAGTTTTTTTTTTACACCCTATCATCTGTATATCCTTGCTTACAATGATTTGCCTATACTGCTCATAAACAAAGCTTTTCACTGTACTTTGGTACACTTGACAATCAATCAATCAACAGGGAGACTTAATTCAGAGCAGCTGTTATCAGGCAAGTCAACATTTGACATGTGGGAGTTGTTTAAATGGTTACTGAGCAGAGTTCAGGACAGGCATGTTCCAGTGAGCAGGAAGGACAAGAATGGGGAGTTGTGTTTTGTGTAGAAAGTTGCCAAAGGAATTGGTGGTGGGTTCGATTCCAGCCTCAGGCGATTGCCTGTATGGAGTTTACACATTCTCCCCATGTCTGTGTGAGTTTCCTTCGGGTGCTCTGGTTTCCTCCCACACTCGAAAGATGTGCAGAATAGGTGGATTGGCTATGCTATACTGGCCATAGTGCCCAGGGATGTTTAGATAAGGTGGATTATACACGGAAAATGCAGAGGCAGGGGTATGGGTCTGGGTGCGATGCTCTTTGGAGGGGCGGTGTGGACTTGTTGGGCTGAATGGCCTGTTTCAACGCTGTAGGGATTCTATAATTCTATGACATACATTAGTTGGACATTTGGGTGAGGAAATGAAGATGGAGTTTAACTTGGACAAGTGTGTGGTGATGCATTTTGGGAAGTCAAATGCAATAGGAAAATATACAGTAATTGGTAGGACCCTTGGGTGCATTAATAATAAAGAGGGATCTTGTTGTGCAAGTCTATGGCTCTCTGAAAGTGGCAACAGAAGTGGACAAGGATAAGCATAGGCAAGCTTGCCTTCATCAGCCAGGCACCCGAGTATGAAATTTGACAGGGAATATTGCAGATGTATAAAACTTTACTGAGGCTACATTTGGACTGCATTGTACACTTCCTGTGGTCACACAATAGGAAGAATAAGGAGATTTTGGAGAGGGTGCAAAAGATGTTCATTAGGATGTTGACTGGGTTAGAATACACTTGCTATAAGGAGAGCTGGAGAAATTGTTTTACTGAGCGAGTCAGAGGCTGACATGAGCCCTGGTAGGATTGTAAAAAATTATTAGAGACATGGATAGCGTGGATACTTGGGAGTCTTTATTCCCGGGGTGGCAATGTTAAATACAAGGGAAGCATAGATTTTAGGTGACAGGAGTAAAGTTTAAAAGAGATGTACGAGACAAGTTTTTTTACACAATGGGTTGCAATTGCCTGGAACGGACTGCCAGGGGAGGTATTAGAAGAAGCTACAATAGCAGCTTTTAAGAGTCATTTACACAGACACACAGACAGGCAGGGAATAGAGGGACATCGACCATGTGCTACCAGATGGAATTAATTAAAAATGGCATCATGGTCAGTGCAGACATAGTGGGTCAACAGGCCTGCATCCTGCTGTACTGTTCTGTATTCTATGCTCTAATTTAAGGGATGTAATTTATTTATTTTCTTGTTTTCGCTTCACTGCTTACAGAAACATTGCCAATCAGGTATGCTTACCATAAGCTCACTCTCATACTGATTTTTTTAAAAGAAAAACTCTCTTAATCAATTCTTTGTCCCTTTTTGCTGAAATCTAAACTTCCCCAATACTCAGATCTTTCATTTTCTTTGGCTAATTTGTCTACTCCTCTCCTGAATCTAGCACTATCTCTGTCTTCCTTTGTAAACTACGATTGTGCTACTTCTCTTGTTTAATTTATGTGCCAGTCAGGGAAGACAATTTGTGCAGCTTCTTTCTGCACTGTTAAAATCTTTACAATTGTCTATCCATTCTCATCCTTTTCAGTAAATTTAACATTGTTAAATCGCCCCTCATGCCATCATAATATCCTCTGCTTAGATTCAGAACCCAACTGTCAGAATCAACTATGGCTCTCCAGAGTTCAATGAAGAATTCCATCATGTTACAGTCATTCTTCTCCAAGGAGCTTCACACGTTAAATTGTCAATTATTATTTTCTCATTATGCAATACCTGGTACAGGATGGCTTGTCATCAAGGTGGTTCCTCAAGGTATTGATCAAAAAAGTCATATCTTACACACTCCAAGAATCCTTGCTCATTTGATTTGACCCATCTATATGTAGATTGAAGTTGCTCGTAATTCAAGCTGGCTTATATCGCTTGTAAGCTTGACGTTTCGGGCCTAAACCCTTCATCAGAAGGGTTTAGGCCCGAAACGTCAAGTTTTCCTGCTCCTATGATGCTGCTTGACCTGCTGTGTTCATCCAGCCCCATGCTTGTTATCTCGGATTCTCCAGCATCTGCAGTACCTTTTTATCTCTTATATCGCTTGTATCTCTGTTTTCCTGTTTAACGCATTCTCCAATATGACAACTACTGTTGAATATTTATATATAATGCACACTATCATTTTCTATTCCTTGGTATTTCTGAGCTCTTCCAACTTCACTGGAGCTAATATCCTTCCTTACTATTTCATTTGTGTCATTTTTAATGCAGTTGTACTGAATAAGGGAAGTTATGAAGGGATGAGGCATAAATATGCAAAGGTAAATGGGGAAAATATATCAAAAGATAGCAAGAACTGCAGACGCTGGAGTCAGAGTCAACACAGTGTGGAGCTAGAGGAGCACAGCAAATCAGGTAGCATCAGAGGAACAGGACAGTCGAAGTTTTGGGTCAGGACCCTTCATCAGGATTCATGCTCAGGTGTCCTGATGAAGGGTCCCAACCCGAAATGTCAACTCTCATGTTCCTCTGATGCTGCCTGACCTGCTGCATTCCACAAATATATTAAAAGGCCTGACCGTCCATCAGCAATAGATACTCTTTACAAAGAACAGCTATTACATGACTTCGAGCAAAGTTACATTCTTTCAAGTTGCAAATGCTTTTTAAAGGTAAATCAATGTGCACAGGCTTAAAATATATAGGAGTAATTATGGGGAATGCGCGGATTACAAAATGCAGCAAAGATAAATCTATGCATAGTTAACAAAAGGAATAAGAGAAAATGAATACAGTCTTGTAAATCAAACATAAGATCTTCCATTGGTGCACACAAAAATTACATTTCCGCTAAAATAAATGTGGATTCATTGAAGAAAGAGTCAAGAGAATTTATAACAAGGATTACTGAATGTTAGAGAAGCCAAATTATTAATTTGTGTCTTATTTCACTATGGACAAGACCAGAAATCTTCCAGTTATAAAGATCCAAATAGCAAGGGAGAATGAAGAGTTGGTGGAAATTGACATTAACAAGAAGATTGTACAGGAGAAACTAATGGGGCGAAAAGGTGATATATAGGCTGTAACTGATGGTCTTCATCCAGAGCGCTTAAGGAGGTGGCAAATGTAACAATCAATGATTACACTCCAAAATTACACAGAATCTGGAATTATATCTGCTGATTGGAAAGCAACAAATGTCACAACATTATTTAATAAGGGAGCTCTCAATGAAACAATAACTCCACACTAGTTATCCTTACATCGGTAGAAGAAAAATTCTAGAATTGATTATAAAGGATGGAATGAGTAGAAACTTGCTGATAATGATCTGATTGGGTCTATTCAACATGGGTTTGCAATTGGGAAATCATGTTTGATGAAATTATGGGATATTTTTACAAGATTTTAGCAGCAAAGTCAATGAAGGATGGCAGATGAACATAAGAAATTTAAATTTTCAGATGTTGTTCACTAAATTCCCTCCCAGGAGTTTGGTTAGAAGCAGACTGTGACTAGTCAGGTACTGGATCAGTACTGTTCACAATATGATTTGGGCGTGTGGGCCAAATGTCATATTTCCAAATTTGTTGTGGATGAAGCAATACTAAATTGAAATATATGTTACAGGAAAGTTTCAGAGATTTGAAAAGGCTGAATAAATGGGCAGGAACATGGTAGATGGAATATAACGTGGGAAAATGGAACTAGGTGTCCTTTTGGATAAAACTCTCAAGCCTAACATGCGGCAGCAGTGATTTATTAGGAAGATTACGGAATGTCAACATTAATCCCAGAAGACTTGAGTCCACGAGTAGCAAAGCCTTGCTTGAATTTCTCGGAGCTCTGTGACACCTCACACCCAGAATACTGTGTGCGTCTTTTGCCCTCTTTGTCTCAGAAAGACATTACTATCAATGTGGTACAATACAGGTGCACTCACCTTGCTCCCAGACTGCAGGATGTTCCTATGAGGAGATATTGAGCACATGGGGCATATTCTCGAGAATTTTGAAAAATGAGAGGTGAACTGATAGAAACTTACAAAACACATTTGTTTTAAAAGACAGCACAAATGCAGGGAAGATGTTTAGCCTGGCTAGGCAGTTTTGGAGGATAGAACTAAGGACAACATTTCAAAGAAATAGTGGGATGCTACTCTGCTTCAAGATGAGCTGATTTCTGTTTTTATTCAGTGGATCCTTGGAATCCTCTACCACAGAGGGTGATGGAAGCTCATTCCGTGATTTTGTTTTTGGTTGGTTTCTGATTAACAATGACGTACAGCATTATGGAGATGGGGTGGGTAAAGACATTGTGGACTTTGATTAGATGATCGTATTGATGGTGGGGCAGGTAGGACATGTTGAATCGCCTACTCCTGTTCTTATATTGCTTGCAGGGGATAAACATGAAAAGAAGTGAGACACACAGATTAGCGCAGTAGGAAATAAGGAGGCAGGTGGACAATAATATTTGGAATTCTAATGTTATTCACTTTGAAAGGGGGGGGAAAAGTGGAACACAATATGTGTGAAGCTAGAATATGTTGATTATCAGGATGAAACGACTGTATACATGCAGGCAACACAGATATTGTTTACATGTCTAGAATAATCAACTGGCAATTTACTGCTAGGGGTTTGGAGTTTAAGACAAAAGAAATTTCATATAACTGGGTTACCATAGTTAGAATACTATCTAAGGAACAGGAGATTATAGAATCCCCACAGTACAGAAAGAGGCCATTCTGCCCATCAAGTACAAACCGAATCTCCTGAGAGCTTCCATCCAGACCTACCGTTGCACGCCATCATCGTAACCCCACATGGGGTTTTTACCATGGCTAACCCACCTAGCTAGCAGACCCCTTGACACTGCAGAGCAATTTAGCATGGCCATTCCACCTCACTTGCACATCTTTGGTCAGTGGGAAGAAACCGGAAGCCCTGGAGGAAAGCCACGTCGACGGCAGGAGAATGTGCAAACTCCACACAATTTCCTGCACTGTGAGGCTTCTTTCAGTTGCAGTAGACCTCGGGACAGAAGAGTGAACCATGGGCTGAGAGGGGTTTCCTGTTGTGATAGGTTGTTGAAGAATAAAAGGTTTTCTTGATAAGTGATTCAAAATTATAAAGACTCATCAGGATAACTGCTGACACAATGATTTTCATCAGAATCAATTCTAAGCGAGCACAGTTTTAGAATACAGAGCGAATCCTTTAGTATTGAGAAAAGAACACATTTCTTCATTCGGAGAGTTGCAAAATTTTTGAATTTGCTAAGCAAGACAGTCTTTTTATGCCATTCTTTAATGTATTTAAGGGTAAAATAGACCCATATTTAAACTCTCAGCAAATCGTGGAAGTGAGGGACCCTAAACCATCGCTGGAAAACAGTGGAATAGAAGCCATTATAATGTCCATTGTTTGAGCAGTCTCGTGAGCCTTTTGATCACTCCTGTTCCTATTTCTTAAGTTATTATATATGCGTGCCATTTTTACTGCTATGACGCCGATCACATAGTATCGATATCAATGGCTCTCCATCTGCTTAGTAAACACCTTGCTCGCCTGAAGTTCCTTCACACTCCCCTCTGTGATCAAAAAAAAAACATCATGCATTCCCTTCTTCCTTTAGAATTACGTTGGTCGGGGCACAAAAGATAAAGTGTGGAAATCAATCAGGAGAGCTTCAAAGTGGAGGAATCTATAAGCCTTCCGGAGGGACCACTCCCTCCGCGACTCCCTTGTCCGCTCCACACTCCCCTCCAGCCCCACCACACCCGGCAATTTTCCCTGTAACCGCAGGAAGTGCTACACCTGCCCCCACACCTCCTCCCTCACCCCAATCCCAGGCCCCAAGAAGACTTTCCACATCAGGCAGATGTTCACCTGCACATCTGCCAATGTGGTATACTCCATCCGCTGTACCCGTTGTGGCTTCCTCTACATCGGGGAAACCAAGCGGAGGCTTGGGGACCGCTTTGCAGAACACCGGCGCTCAGTTCGCAACAAACACCACCCAGTCGCGAACCATTTCAACTCCCCCTCCCATTCCTCAGATGACATGTCCATCCTGGGCCTCCTGCAATGCCACAGTGATGCCACCCGAAGGCTGCAGGAACAGCAAATCATATTCAGCCTGGGAACCCTGCAGCCCAATGGCATCAATGTGGATTTCACAAGCTTCAAAATCTCCCCTCCCCCAACCGCATCCCGAAACCAGCCCAGCTCATCTCCACCTCCCTAACCTGTTTTTCCTCTCACCTCAAGCCACACCCCATCTCCTATCTACCAACATCATCCCGCCCCCTTGACCTGTCCGTCCTCCCTGGACTGACCTATCTCCTCCCTACCCCCCTACCTACACTCACCTTTACTGGCTCCATCCCCGCCTCTTCGACTTGTCTGCCTCCTCTCCACCTATCCTCTCCTCTATCCATCCTCTATCCGCCTCCCCCTCTCTCCCTATTTATTTCAGAACCCTCTTCCCCTCCCCCATTTCTGATGAAGGGTTTAGGCCCGAAACGTCAAGTTTTCCTGCTCCTATGATGCTGCTTGACCTGCTGTGTTCATCCAGCCCCATGCTTGTTATCTCGGATTCTCCAGCATCTGCAGTACCTTTTATCTCTGAATCTATAAGCAATGCGTATTCTATTCATGAACTGGTAGAACTGTTACTATTACATGTCATGCTCCAGCTATGCAAATACTTATCTCCAAATGCTGAAAACTGTAGACACTGCAGATTGCATGGGCCATTGCAAATAAGAGTCATATTTAAGGGCAGATTAGGGATATTCTGTAATGCCTCCTATTACTTAATGAGTCCTCCAACTCGTGCAAATGGATATATGAGCATATTCTTCAGTTCCTCTCTAAACTTCCTCTGAGTCACGGCATAGATACAAGTGTTTGTACAGCAACTCAGGACTTGAAGTATAAATCCCATTTCATGCACAAAACGAATTGGATTCCAAGGAACATACCTTAAAAACCACAATCGCCACCAAATAGTATTCACCATCAAGATTGTCCATAACAGGATGAAATTTCCTGAGATAACAAAAAGTAAAATGATTGATTTCCTTCGGCTTTCCATCTCTGGGTCCCTAAGACTTTCCCCACGGCTGCCACCCCGGAGTCTTCTGCGGGCTCTGCTGGCTAGTAAGATGTTTCTGACAGTTAAAGCATTCAGGAGGAGAATCAGAACAAAGGGAACACCTGGGGTTAGAATATAATGAAGGAACTCGACCGTCGCCCAGACCCTGGATGTCATGACCTCATCAATTACATCGCAAAACCAAGGGAAGTTCTGAAGCCAATACAAGCCCGTAAACATATAATACCAGAAAATATTCTTTAAACAACTTATCACTGCCACTGTTCCCAAAACAACGGCCGCTGTTTTCTCTGTGCAATATTTACTTTTCAGCTTCTGGCAACAGATGGCGACAAAACGATCATATGTAAAAGTGACAGTGAACCAGACAGAACAGTCTGCAGCTGCATAAATGAGGACGGCATGAATATTACATAAAGGAATGCTCAGGACGAAAATGAACTGCTCCTTATAAACAATAGGGATTTGCCTCAAAATCAGATCGAAGATAACGACCAGTAGATCAGCTGCAGCCATGGCGACAAGGTAACGACTGACACATTTGGAAAGACCACATTTTCCATGGGACAGTATCACAATTGTTAATAAATTAACTGGGATGAAAGAAAATAAAGAGAGAAAAAAAGTTTCATCAGACTACGAGGAAAGCTGACAGATTCATTGAGTATTTATTTTGATTTACTTAAGAGTTATTATTTCTAACATAAAGCTATGGGAACACATATCAACATGGTTACCTGCTGCAGCCATAAACTACAAATTCAGTGACTGAACTTGACAATTGACATCCATACAAAAACAGGAAATGCTGGAGAAACTCAGCACGACTATCAGTGTCTGTGGAGACAAAACAAAGTTAACATTATGGGTCCAGTGAACTTCCTTCAGTTTAGTTACGAATGCTCATGAATGGAGAAATGAACTTTAGCACCATTTTTGATTCCATCTTCAGAAAGAAAGTTTGTTCATTGTCACACATGAACAGCTTGTGTCAAGTGCATTGTCAGAGGAGTCAAATGACCTCCTATGAAAATATTCTAAATGAAAGTTGTGCAGATTCTAATGTGGCTGAATTGACTCTGCTTGCCGTAGACTGGTTCCATTGTACTGGATCCAGGCAATCCAATAATTTCTAGGTGAAGATTGATGTTTATCAGAAGCCGCACATTAAAATGGTCTTATTTCAAATTATTACCAATCGGATTGCTTTTGAACACGGAAATGCATCAGTTTTCGTAACAGCAGTCATATTGCAATTAAAGTAAAAAAAATTCTCATCCAATTATCAAACGCTTTTATGAACTGGATACAACAATTGAGCCTCTTAAAAATCATGGTTACAGGGAGAGATCAAACATAATCTATCTTTCTAAATATATGCACATATATCAGCCTCCACAAGAATTAACATATACACTATATACACACATACCCTATTGTGGTTGGTTCGCTTGCCGAGCTGGTTTGTTAGTTCACAGATGTTTCATTACCCTGCTGGGTAACATCAGCAGCGCAGCCTCCAATGAAAACCTCACAGGTTAAATACCAGGTGGGAAAACACAACAGTGCTTCATCGAAGGCTGCACTGCTGATGTTACCCAGCAGGGGAATGAAACTTCTGCGAACTAACGAAGCAGCTCAGTGAGGGAACCAACCACAGCATCCACAACCCGAGCTACAAATCTACTCAAGAACCTTAGACATACACTATTGAGAATGCAAAATAATCACTCAGAATACTTTGTGGGGTTAAAAGGGTCTTTCTCAGGATGGCAGCCAGTGGCAAATGGTATTCCACAAGGGTCAGTGTTGGGGCCACAACTTTTCATTTGACACACTAATGATCTAGGTGAAGGAGCTGAGGGCATTCTGGCTAAGTTTGCAGGTGATACATAGATAGGTAGAGGGACAGGCCGTATTGAGGATGCAGGGAGGCTGCAGAAGGATTTGAGATAATAGGTACTGCAGATGCTGGAGAATCCGAAATAACAAGGTGTGGAGCTGGATGAACACAGCAGGCCAAGCAGCATCATAGGAGCAGGAATGCTGCTTGGCCTGGTGTTCATCCAGCTCCACACCTTGTTATCCCAAGTAGAATTTCTTTATTAAAGAGATTTGGAAGTCTCTGTCTGTGACCTGAAACGTCAAGCTTTCCTGCTCCTATGATGCTGCTTGGCCTGTTGTGTTCATCCAGCTCCACACCTTGTTATCTGCAGAAGGATTTGGACAGGTTAGGAGAATGGACAAACAAGTTGCAGGTGGAGTACAACATGGGAAAGTGTGAGGTCATGCACTTTGGTAAGAAGAATAGAAACATGGACTATTTTCTAAACAGGGAGAAAACTCCGAAGTCTGAAGTGCAAAGAGACTTGCGAGTTCTCGTCCGGGATTCTCTCAAGGTAAACTTGCAGGTTGACTCAGTAGTCAGGAAGGCAGATGCAACTTTGGCATTTATTTTGAGAGGACTTGAATATAAAAGCAGGGATGTACTTCTAAGGCTCTGTAAGGCTCTGGTCAGACCACATTTAGAGTATTGTGCGCAGTTTTGGGCCCCATGTCTCAGAAAAGATGTAATGACCCTGGAGCGGGTTCAGAGGAGGTTCCTGAGAATGGTCCCAGGAATGAAAAGCTTAACATATAAGGAATGTTTGAGAACTCTAGGTCTATACTCAATGGAGTTTAGAAGGATGAGGAGGGATCTAATTGAAACTTACAGAATACTGAGTGGCCTGGACAGAGTGGATGTTGGGAAGATGTTTACATTGGTAGGAGAGACTAGGACCTGAGGCACAGCCTTAGAGTAAAGGGATGACCTTTTAGAAAGGAAATAAGGAGAAACTTCTTCAGCCAGAGAGTGGTGAATCTATGGAATTCTTAGCACAGCCTTAGAGTAAAGGGATGACCTTTTAGAAAGGAAATAAGGAGAAACTTCTTCAGCCAGAGAGTGGTGAATCTATGGAATTCACTGCCACAGAAGGCTGTGGAGGCCAGGTCATTGAGTATATTTGAGACAGAGATAGATAGATTCTTGATTGTCAAATGGATCGAGGGTTATGGGGAGAAAACAGGAGAATGGGGTTGAGAAACTTATCAGCCATGATTGAATGGCAGAGCAGAACCAATGGGCTGAATAGCCTAATTTCTGCTCATCTGTCTTATGGTCTTAACACATTGGAGCAGTATCCAATAACAAGTTAAATGTTGGGCAAGTTAAAAGTAAAACACAAACCAATGGAATTCAATTGTACAAAATGAGTAATTGCAAATTATTCCATACAGAGTCCGTGATAAAGTGTTCTCATCCAGAAGGGTTAATTATATTTGGTACAAGAAACAAACATTTAGGGAAAGAAGCATGATGTTGATATGTACGATAGATGAATGCTTGGCAAGATCAGTTGCATTGAATAAAATTTGAATTCTGACGGAAACTAGGAGAACGTTTGAACATTGATTTGAACAACTTTAAGTGATATAAATTATGGATATGATGGTTTTGTAAATATACAACTGACAATTGAAACAAATTATAGCAATATCTTAACTATTCTGCCTGAAGAATCAACCTCATTAAAGTGCAAAGAATGCTATTCTTTGTGCATGGAATGAACATATAGAGACCTCAACTTACCAGGAATGGCAACTGCAGCGAGGGTAGCATAGTAAATCTTCTGTACTTCAATGAGGAAATCAGGTGCCTGCCATACCAAATTGTAAATGTCATGCATTTTTTCCCTTCCCTGAAATTGGCAGATACTATTTATGTTGGAACTGGTACTCCCGTTGACACAGTGGAATGGGATATTGAAGGGAATCCCTTATTAATAGAACAGTAATATTCTCCAGTGGCACAATCCCATGGCATAGAGGCTGACATTAGATACAGTGAATTAACAAACAGCTTCAATTAGCCCATTTCCAAGCAGGATTCTTTATTTTACATACGAACATAGATATCTGATGTGATATTCAGAAAGGCATTTTGAAGTATGCAAGAAACAAAAACTAAAGTGGAGTGGCTCAATACTGTTATGGGCCAGACCAGAGCCCTGAAAATATTTTAAGAAAGTAGCCCAGGCCCTTAAAAAATTCTTATTTTTAAAAGGTAGTGTGAAGAGCTGGTTCCAGACACAATGCGACTAGTCAAACTACATGATGTTAAGCAAAACACCATTTATTTAAATACTGTAGTTAAAATATAACCAAAGAAAGATGAGTTTAGAACAATTTAACTCCATGGGAAATGTAACAGAATAATAGATACAGTAACTACTGATAATTAACTGTTCCAGTGTAGTAATATCCCATAAACACACCCCTTGGCAAAAAAGGAAATTTCCGATCCTGATTCCCATATGCAGTTCTCTAATCAAGGAGGGTAAAAAAATCAAGAGAAAATTCAGAGAGTGTAGCAGTCAGGAGACATTCACTGAAGCTTCTGGTTCTGTTGAGACCCCAAGAGCTTCTGCTGATACTGCATTAAAAAGAACCCAAGCCTCAAAAGCTGTTTACTCAAGTGGTCTTCAGTAGGCAGCTCATTACCTCTTGTTTAATCTCTCCCCGAAAAGAAACCAGGACAACATAATCTCTTAAAGCTAGAGCATCACCACACCTCCACCTTAAAAAAAGGGCCATCAACATACAAAGATGGCTTCATTTTAAAAAATTCTCATTAGTCCATGACAATACATTACATTGATCTAAACATGCAAACATTCACTACTGCAATCTATTACAGTCTGTTTAGTCCTGCCAATTAAGGCCTTTGTCTTTCTTCATCAAAGTCAGCAATTATGTTCTCTTGCCCTGCCATGTATATGATTTTCAAATTGAATGGCTGCAATAATAAGGTCCATCTAAACAGTCTGGAATTTTTGTCCTTAAATTTCTCCAAAAACTTTAATGGCTGGTGATCAGTATACACAATTGTCTCAGACATGTTTCCGGCAATATAAATGTTGAAATGTTGTAATGTCAACACCAAGCTCAAGGTTTCTGCCTCAATCATAGAATATTTCTATTTATAAGTATTCAATATTCTGGAAAAAATATCTGATAGATCTTCCTATCTTCTCATTGTCTTCTTGTAAGAGTGCAGCACTGACACCTACATCACTTGCATCGATAGCCACCTTGAATGGTTTTAGGTAACTGGGTGTGGCTATCACTGAAGCAGTGGTTAACACACCTTTCAGGCTGGCAAAAGCATTCTGGTACTCAGCCATGAAATTTTCTACATGAAATGTCTACATGAAATTTTCTTCACTTCTCTAATAAGGCAGTCAGTGGAACAACCGCCCTGCAAAAATTTGGTGCGAACTTCCGATAGATCCCACTTAATATCAGGAATTGTAGTAATTCCTGCTTCATCCATGGTACGGGAAACTCCCCAATAACCTTTCTTTTCGCAGCCCTTAGGACCATCTGTCCTATGTCCAATAACATGGCCCAGGAATGTGACTTGGGCTTTTGCGAAATCAGTCTAGCCAGGTTTATCACCAAGCTTGCCTCTCAAAGTCAAACAATTCTGATATATGCTGCAAATATTCCTTCCATGTGTGACTATAACTATAAATTGGTATAATCCATTTGGTGTCACGAAAGCCGAAATTGTCTTTGTTCCCTACGATAAAGGTACCTGCCAGTATCCTCTGAGTAAGTCCAACCCAGACATGGAAGTTGCTTGTCCCACCTTCTCAATATAGTCTTCCAAACATGTAATAGGATATGAACTTGTAACTGTATTAACTTTGCAATAGTCTACATAAAGTCATTGGGTACCATGTGGTTTTGGCACCATTACTATGGATAAATTCCACTGCAAAACACTTCGATTAAGTAGTATTTAAGCTTGCATTCAATCTCTTTTTGAACCCTTTTAACTTAAGACAGTTAGGTCTTTAAGGATGTTGCTAAATTGGAACAGCATTTGCTATATCTATATCATGCATAATTAGTTTAGTATTTCTCAGCTTATTCCTGCATATCTCTTCATATGCTTGTTATAACTCTTTCAGGTCATTTTGATTTTCCTCTGGAAGTTAACTCAATAATTTATCCCAATTTTGAGAACGTCCCATTTAATTTGAGGAAGTTCCAATTCATAATTCTCCGCACATCATTCTGTTGTAACCAATAATACATTCTCCTTTTGCAAAGGGGAAACTCATGAGGGGGAAAGAGAAGTACAAAAAAGGCTCATGCATTTACACTGTAATAAAGTAGGCAATGGCCTAGTGGTATTATCACTGGACTGTTAATCCAGAACCCAGAAAATGTTCTGAGGACTCAGGTTCAAATCCTGCCACAGCAGCTGGTGTAATTTGAATTCAACAAATATCTAGAATTAAGAATCTAATGATGACCATGAATTCATTGTCAATTGTTGGAAAAACCATCTGGTTCACTAATGTCCTGCAGGGAAGGAAACTGCCATCCTTACCTGGTCTGGCCTACATCTGACTCCAGACCCACAGCAATGTGGTTGACTGTTAACTGCCCTCTGGGTAATTAGGAATAGGCAACAAATACTGCCTAGTTGACAATGCCCTTATCTTGTGAATGAATAAAAAATACATGAAGTCACAGTTTTGGTGGTTTAGAAAGAGCACTGAGAAGATAGATGTGGGAAAACAGAATAAGCCAGTGAATTTTCTTGAAGTGATAAAGGAAGGCTCAGTGGAAGTTTAAAAGCTGCAACCAAAGGTACAACCTGGTCAGAGGTTGTTTCAGGAGAAAGTGCAAGATCTTCTTAAACAACTTACTTGTTATGGTAAGGTCTACTCCTATCATGTCAGGAGGAACAGGTAAAGAAATTACAATTTTAGGAGATGTGGAGCATGCCAATCTTTCATGGTAAGAGTTGAGGAGATATCTTATTCAGAATGAGTATTGCCAGAAGAGGTGTAATATATGGAATTCATGGTGAGACAAGAAATGCTCCATTTTGTAAAGTGAGGTTGGAGTGTGCGGTGAAAAGTGGAGAAGTGTTGGTAGGAGTACTGGAGAAACTCTCAGCTCCAGGAATACAATTTGACCTTGGTAATGATATAGCTGGATCACAGGTGTGAGTGCTACCTACTGTGATTGAAAACCAATGGGAAATCAGGCAAATGGGGTATTACAGGAAGTGTATCCTGGAATTTGGTATGCTTGCCTTCATTGCTCAGTACATTGAGTATAGGGATTGGGAGGGCGTGTTGAGGCTACACAGGATATTGGTTATGCTACTTTTGGAATACTGCATTCAATTCTGGTGTCCCTGCTATAGGAAAGATGTTGTGAAACTTGAAAAGGTTCAGAAAATATTGACAAGGATGTTTGCCAGTGTTAGAGGGTTTGAGCTGTAGGGAGAAGCTGTGTAGGCTATTTTCCCTGGAGCGTCGTAGGCTGATGAATGATCTTATGGAGCTTTATAAAATCACGAGAGACATGGATAGGGTGAATAGCCAAGGTCTTTTCCCTGGGGTGAGGGAGTCATGAACTAGAGGGCATAGGATTGAGGTAAATGGGGAAAGATTTAAAAGGAACCTAAGGACCAACTTTTTCACACAGAGGGAGATGTGTGTATGGAATGAGCAGCCAGAGGAAGTGGTGGATGTTGATACAAATACCACTTTTAAAAGGCATCTGGATGGGTACAAGAATAGAAAGGATTTAGAGGGATATGGGCCAAATGGTGACAAATGGGACTAGATTAATTTAGGATTTCTGTTTGGCTTGGATGAGTTGGGTCTTTTTCCACGCTGTACATCTCAATGGCTATGACTATGACTGTGTGATAATCACAGGTTGAAGCAGGAGGAGAAATCAAAGAATAAAAATAAGAGAGTTGAAGTACATTTATTAGAATGTTTGACCAAATGGTTAGGGAAAAACAAGGATAAAATGGATATTTTCAGTTCAGAGAAATTAACTGAATTACAATGGGACGATGAAAAAACTGAAGCAGTTGTATTAAAAAGCACATACAGAAGAAGAATCTGAGTGTATCCCGGAATGTTAATATCTTAAAAATGTCTTGATAAGGAAGTGGAGAACATTACACATTCAGATGGATGAGAAATGTTCATCAAGTTGTGTTACGAGTGGGTTATAAAAAGGAGGTGTTGTGGGTAGTACACGAATTACAAGTAGGTGGTCATTTGGGAGTGAGGAAATCTCAAGCCAAAATACACAAAACATTTTTACTGGCCTAGACTTCTGAGATGTTGCTGAATTTTGCCAGACACGTCATATATGTTAGGTAATTGGAAAACATGAGGCAGCAATACAAGTAGTACTTTTAATACCCATTTCTGCATTTGAAGAACCTTTTACAAGGGTCTTAATTGATTGTGTAGGACCCCTACCAAAAACAAAAAGTGGGAATCCGTATTTGCTGACCACAATGGTAATGCAATATCACAGCTAAAAGAGTAGAAGAGTTACTCATTTTTTTCACTACATATAGACTACCTTCAGAGATATAATCTACATTAAAATTATTTAGAGAAGTTATGGATCGCTTAGGAATAAAATAATTCAAATCCACTGTGCACCATCCAGAATCACAGGTAGCTTTACAGCAAAGGCATCAAATTCTCTAGACCATGTTGAGTGTTTACAGTCAAGACTATTTGGAGGATTGGGATAAAGGAAATTCCATTTGTACTTTTTGCAATTAGGGATGCACCAAATGAATGTACCAAATTTAGACCATTTCAATTAGTATTTAGGCATGAGGTGAGAGGACTGCTGAAGTAAAGCAAGGAGAAATTGATGAGTCAGAGTTCAAAGACCACATATTTGGACTATGTGTCAAATTTTGGGGAAAGATTAAATACAGCAGGTGAGTTGGCCAAGCAGCATTTAAAAATAGCATAGCATGTGATGAAACAGGAAGCAGACAAGAAATCAAAAATTTTTAATTTTGCTAATGGAGGTGAAGTGTTTGTGTTACTCCCATTGGTAGGTGAATCTCTAAAAGCAATGTTTAGTGGGCCTTGTCAAATCGAACGGAGATTGAGTGAGGTGAATTAGTTGATAAGAATGCTAAATAGAAAAAAATCTCAGAGTGTGTATCATGTGAACATGCTCAAAAACTATTTTGATAGGGAAGGAAATCATCTCTCCCACACGCACATTCCTCTCTCACTCTCTTTTCCTACCTCCTGCACTCTCTTTACTACTCTCTCTCATCCTTTCTCTCGCTGTCTTTTGTTGTCTCTTGTTCTCACTCTTTTTACCCCTCTATTTCTTTTCTTCTCTCTGTCTTTCTCTTTTCCTCACTCTCTCTTCTGTTATCTCTCTCACTCTCTCTCCTTTACACTCACTATTTCTTTCCTGTCTCTATTTTCATCTTTCTCTTTCCCACTCTCTTTCTTCCTCCTTTTTTGACCATTTCCTGTCATTTTCTCTCTCTTCCTATCTCCCTCATTTCATGTGTCTCTTTCTTCTTCACACTCACTATTCCTCTGTCTTCAGCCTCTCTCACTTTTTCTTTGCCTCTCTCTCCTGCTCACTCTCTTTACATCTCTCTCACTTGCTTTTTACCACTCTCTCATCTCTTTCTGTCTTTTTCTCTTTCCGATCTCCTCTCTCTCACTGTTTTTTCACACACACCGTTCCACTCTATCCCTCTCTCTTCCTCCCTCACTGTGTCTTTGCCTTTCTCTCCCTCTCTCACTCACCGTCTTTCTCTCACACTCATTATTCCTCTCTCACTATCTGTTTGCCTTTCTTTCTCAATATCTTTGCCTCGGTCTCACTGACTGTCTCTCAGTGTCTTTTCCTACTTCTCCCCTCCCTCTTTAACACATTGTCTATGCCCTTAATTTTATCCTCTTTCTCTTTGCCTCTCTCTATCCTTTCTCCTCTCTCTTTCACTCTTTGCTTCTCTTTCCTCCTGTCTCTCGCTTCCTCTGCTTTTCTATTCTTTTCTCTTCTCTCCCTCACCCTCTTTTTTCTCCCTCTCTTCCCCGCTCCCCCCCCACCCCGCATTCTCTTCCTTGTACTGGCTATTCCCCCCCCCTTTTTTTTCGTCTCTTACTGTCCCTTTGCCTCTTGCACACTCTCCTTTACCACCCCCTCGTTCTTGTCTCTCTCCATTTTCCACTCCCATCTCTATCTCTCCCATCCTTCCTCTCTGTCTTTTCCTCTCACTCTTACTTTACCTCACTATTGCATTCTCTTTCTTTTCCTCTCACTGTTTCTTTGCCTCTGTTTCTCTCTCTCTCATTCCACCTTTCTTTTCCTACTACACTCTCTCTTTGCTTTTCTATCTTGCTCTCTGTTGTCCTTTTTCTCTAATTTCCTCCCTAACTTTCTCTCTTCCCCATTTCTTCATTTGTCTCAACTTTCCACTCTCTCTTTCTGTCTCTCTCATTTCACCCATCTTTTTCTCTGTTTTCCTCTCTCTCTCCTTTCTCCTCTCTTGCTGTTCCTCTCCTTATCCCCCCTCTCTCTTCCCCTCACTCTCTGTTCCTCTCTCATTCCCTCTTTCCTCTCTCTTTTCCACTCTGTTTCTTCCCTTCGCTGTTACTCTCTTGCCAATCTATTTTCCCCTTATCTCCCTCTTTTTCTCTGTCCTCTCTCTCCCTTCTCTTTTCATCTCTCTGGCTTTAACTCTCTATCTTTCTCTCTCCCCTTTCCTCTCTCCCATTCTGCTTTCTGTCAGTTTATCTCTTGGCTCTCTTTTTCTTCCTCCTTCTCTCTTAGCCTCAATCTGTCTGTCTCTTTTCATTTTTCCCATTCTTTTTCTGTATTTTCTTCTCTGTATCTCTTGTGCTCTCTCACTTTTCCTCTCTATCTCACCCTCTCTTTCTCCCCCTGCTCTTTTCCTCTCAATTTCTCTCATCTTCTCTCTCTTTTGCTGTCTTCTACTCTCTTTACCTCTCTCTCTCTTTTCCCTTCTGCTTTTTTTCTCTCTCCCCTTTTACATCTTTTTCTCTCACTTTTCCTCTCTCACTCTCACCCCACACTCTCTTTCCTTCTCTTTTCCTCTCTCCCTCTTTGCCTGTCTATCTGTCTTTTCTTACTTTTTTTCTCTCTCCTTGCTGTTCTCACTCTCTCTTTTCATCTCTCTCCTTCTTCTCTCTGTTTCTCACTCACTTCTTCTCTCTTGATCGCTCTCTCTCTTTCCCTTTCTTTCTCTCACATTTTCTATTTCTCTGTTACTCTCATCCTCTTTCCCTCTCTCTGACTCTTTTCTTCTCTTTCTTATCTACTATTTTCCCCACTATTTCTCTCTTTCACTTTCCCTCGCTCTCTCTATTCCTCTCCCTGTTTCTTTTCCCTTCTGTCTTTCCTCTCTTTACCTTCCTCTCGGTCTCATCTCTCTCACTCATTTTTGCTCTCTCTCTCTTTTCCTCTTTCTCTCTCTCTCTTCCTTTCCTGGACCTGGAGCCCCCACTTAGATGCAACAGTCAAGAAGGTATAAAAATGTCTCTTCTTCCTCAGGTGGTTTAGGAAATTCAGCATACCATAAGGACCTTCACTAACCTTTACAGGTACACCATAGAAAGCATACTAGCCAGGTGCATAATGGCTTGGAATGGCAACTGCTCTGCCCAGGACTACAAGACAAAGTCAGAGGTCACACAACATCAGGTTACAGTCCAACAGGTTTATTTGAGATCATAAGCTTTTGGAGTGCTACTCCTTCGTTAGGTGAAGTCCAACCCAGTCCAACACCAGCACCTCTGCATCAGGACCAGAAGAAACTGCAGAAAGTTATGTGCAGAGCCCATGTCATCGTGGAAGCCAACCTCCCATCCATGGACTCCATTTACTTTCTCTTTGCTGGGGGCAAGGCTGCCAACATTATCAATGGCCACTCCCATCCTGTTAATACTCTCTTCTAAACTCTTCCATCAGGCAGAAGATACACAAGCTTGAACACAAGCACCAACAGGTTCAAGAACAACTTCTTCCCTGCTGTTATTAAACTGTTGAATGGACCTCTCTAATTTCAAATCTAATGTTGACCTTGGTTTTGTGCAGGTCCTGTGAAGTCATAACCATGTATGCTTCACTCTGTCTAAGCACCCTGTGATATGTATGTCCTTGTTTATTATGACCTACCTGTACTATCCAGAAAACAAAACTTTTCATTGTACTTAGGTACATGTGACAACACTGAATCAAATCTTGCCTCTTTTGTCCTCTAGTTCTCACTTTTAACTTTGCTTTTGCTCTCTTTTCTTCTTTTTCTCTTTTCCTTTCTAATTTCCTCCCTATCTCTCCCTCTCACTTCACCCCACTCTCTCTCTCTTCCCCACTCCTTCTTTCTCTTTTCTTTTCTCTCTTCCTTTATCTCTCTTTCCCACTGTCTCCTTCTGTCTCTCTCTTCCCTCTTTTTTTGCTTCTCTAACTCTCTTCTCCTTTCTGTGACTTTTCAAGTGTCTCACTCTCTTTCTCTCTTCTCACTTTTCTCTTTGCTGTCTCTCTCTTTTCCTCTGTCTCTCTTCCTTTCTCTCCAATTCCCTGCCTCTCTCTCTTCCACCCCATTCATCTCTCTCTCTCTCATATTACCCTGTCTTTTTCTCTCTTTTCTTCTCTTTCCTTTATCTCTCTTCACCTCTCTGTCTCTTTTTGACTCTCTGTTACTCTCTCAATCCCTCTTTCCCTTCTCTCTTTTCAACTCTGTCTCTTCCTCTCTCTCTCTATTGCTGCCTTTCCAATCTCACTTCTTTCCCCTCTTTCTCTCTTTTCTCTCCTTGCCTTCTCTATCTTATTCCATCATTCCTCTATCTTTCACTCCCTTTACCTCATGCTCTCTATTCCTCTCCCTCTCTTTTTCTTTCTCTCTCTCCACCCTTATCGTTTTTTCACACTTTCTCTTTCCTTCTCATCTCATCCTCTTGTCACTCTCTCATTCTTTCTACCCTCTCTCTCTTTACTTTACACTCTATACAGCTCTGTGATCTTACTTTCCTGTCTCCCTTTCAGTCTTTTTTCCTTTCTATACCTATCGCTCACCTTTTCTTTTGCTCACTTTTCCTCCCTCACTTTTTCCCTCTCTGTCCCTCTTGATCTTTCTCTCTTTTCCAGTTCTACTCTCTTTTCCCCTCTCTATATCTCTCTTTTTCCCTCTGACTTTGCCCTCTTTCTCACTTTCATCCCCTTCTTTTTCTTACTTTTGTCTATCCTCTCTCTCTCTCGTCACCACTTTACCTTCATCCCCACATCTCTCTCTCTTCCTCTCTTTGTCTCCCACCTGCCATTCTCTTTCTCTCCATGGCTGGTCCTCCCAGTAGCCCACAGATGAAAGTGCAGAACGTTCCAAAAGAAAACAAACCTTACAGCCATACCATCGGAATAAAGATTGAAGTGAGTCTTCACTGGGATTGCAGGACTATCGAGGATGTTGCTGGGGAAAAGATCAAAACTTTTATTTTGCTATTTATGTTACAATTGTGTGACAATATTGTGGTTTTAAGAGGTGTGTTTTATTATTAATTTTATGAAGAGAGGTTAAGGCACAGACGTTCAGTGATTTGCTCCATGCCAATAAAGTAAACAGCTTGTCAGTTTTTATTCAAAGTTGCATCAGAAGAAGCAGCATGCAGTACCAGGGTTTTAGTTTAGCTTTTAGCAGCTGCTGGGGCCTTGAATCTGGATGTGAAAGTGCTTTGCCTCTCTCAATTAGATCTAAAAACTGGAGTTCTCTCTGCTGCCAACACTTCATGTGAGACTATCGATTTTACTGAATTTGCTTTTGCCAAGGGTGTGTTTATGGGATCTTAATATATTGGAGCAGTTGCTATTTATTCATTAAATAATCTGTCTTTTTAAAAATTTATTCATTTTGTGGGATGTGGGCATTGCTGGCTGGACAACATTTATTGCCCATCCCTAGATGCCCTTGAGAAGGTGGTGGTTAGCTGCCTTCTTAAACTGTTGCAGTCCGCCTACTGTGGGTTAACCCACAATGCCATTAGAAAGGGAATTCCAGGATTTTGACAGCGAAGGAACAGCGATATATTTCCAAGTCAGGATGGTGAGTGGTTTAGAGAGGAACTTGAAGGTGTTGGTTTTCTCATATATCTGCTGCCCTTGTCCTTCTGGATGGAAATGGTCATGGGTTTGGAAGGTGCTGTTTGAGGAGCTTTGGTAAATTTCTGCAGTACTTCTTGTAGATAGAACACACTGCTGCTACTGAACATCAGTGATAGAGGGCGTGGACGCTTGTGGATGCAATGCCAATCAACTGGGCTGCTATAGGATGGTGTCAAGCTTCTTGAGTGTTGTAGGGGCTGCACTCATCTAGGTAAGCGAGGAGCAGCCCATCATACTCCTGAGTTGTGCCTTGTAGATGGTAGGCAGGCTTTCAGGAATCAGGAGATGAGTTATTCGCTGCAGTATTCCTAGCCTCTGACCTGCTCTGATAACTCCCAAAATGTTGATAGTGGGGGATTCAGTTATTGTAACACTACGGAATGTCAAGGAGTGGTGATTAAATTTTCTCGTGTCGGTGATGGTCATAACGTGGCATTTGTGTGGCATGGATGTAACTTGCCACTGGTCAGTTCATGCCTGGATATTATCCAGATCTTGTTACAGTTGAACATGGGCCACTTCACTGTCTAAGAAGCCGTGAATGGTTCTGAACATTGTGCAATCATCGTTGGAACATTCCACTTCTGACCTTATGATGGACAGAAGGTCATTGATGAAGCAGCTAAAGATGGTTCGGCCTAGGACACTATCCTGAGGACCACTTGCAGAGATAGCCTGGAGCTGAGATGACTGACCTCCAACAGCCATGACCATCTTCCCATGTGTCCAGTATGACTCTAAGCACTGGAGAATTTGCCCCTTGATACCCATTGAATCCAGATTTTCTAGGGCTCCTTGATGACACAAATGGGCAAATGCAGCCTTCATGTCAAAGATTGTGACTCTCACCCCATTTCTGGAATTCATTTCTTTTGTCCATATTTGAAACAATGTTGTAATGAGGTCAGGAGCTGAGTGGCCCTGGTGGAACCCAAACTGGGTGTCACTAAGCAGGTTATTGCTGAGCAAGTGCAGCTTGATAGCACTATTGATGACACCTTCCATCGCCTGACTGATGATTCAGAGTAGACTGATGGGCGGTAATTGGCTGGGTTGGATTTGTCCTGCTTTTTATGCAGGGGACATACTTGGGCAATTTTCCACATTGTCAGGTAGATGCCAGTGTTATAACTGTACTGGAACAGCTTGGCGAGGGGAGTGGCTTGTTCTGGAACACAGGTCTTCAGTACTAGCGTTGGAATGTTGTCAGGACCCATAGCATTTGCAGTATCCTGTGCCTCCTATCGTTTCTTGATATCACGTGGAGTGAATCTAATTGCCTGAAAACTGGTATCTGCAATGCTGGGGACCACTGGAGGAAGCCAAGGTGGATCATCCATTAGGCACTTCTGGCTGAAAACAGCTGCGAGAGCTTCAGCCCCAACTTTTGCACTGATGTGCTAGACTCTTCCATCATTGAGAATGGGGATATTTGTGGAGCCTCCTCCTCCAGTGAGTAGTTTAATCATCCACCACCATTCACAAATGGATGTGGCAGGACTGCAGAGCTTAGATCTGATTCATTGATTGTGGGTTTGCTTAGCTCTATCCATAACTTGTTGCTTATGCCATTTTGCATGCAAATAGTCCTATTTGGTGGCTTCACCAGGTAGCCACCTCATCTTCAGGTATGGCCTGGTGCTGCTCCTAGCATGCCTTCCTGCACTCTCTATTGAACCAGGGTTCATCCCCTGGCATAATGGTAATGGTTGAGTGGGGGATAGGCCAGGCCATCAGGTTACAGATTGTGCTGGAGCACAATTCTGCTGCTGTTGAAGGCCAAAAGCACTTCATGGATGCCCAATCTTGAGTTGCTAGATTGTTTTGGAGTCTGTCCCATTTAGCATGGCAATAATGCCATACAATACAACCCGAGGTCATTCTCAATGTGAAGGTGAGATTTTGTCTCAGGCGGTTGCTTTTATCAATACTGCCATTGACAGATGCAACTGGCAGATTGGTAAGAATGAGGTCAAGTATGATTTTCCCTCTTGTCGGTTCCCTCACTACCTGCCGCAGACCCAGTCGAGCAGCTATGTCCTTTTGGACCCGACCAGCGTGATCAGTGGTACTGATGCCAAGCCACTCTTGGTGGTGGACGTGAAAATCCCCCACCCAGAGTTCATTTTGTGCCCTTGTCGTCCTCAGTGTTTCCTCTAAGTGTTGTTCAACATGGAGGAGTACCGATTAATTAGCTGAGGGAGGATGGTAGGTAGTAATCAGTAGATTTTCTTGCCCATGTTTAACCTGAAGCCATGAGACTTCATGGAGTCCGGAATCAATGTTGAGGACTCCCAGAGAGCAACTCCCTACCAATTGTATACCACTGTGCTGCCACCTCAGATGGGTTTGTCCTGCTGGTGAGATTGGACATATCCAGGGATGGTGATGGTGGTATCTGGGTCATTGTCTGTGTAGTATGCTCCTGTGAGTATGACCATGTCAGGTTGTTGCTTGACTAGTCTGTGAAACAGCTCTCCCGATTTTGGTACCAGCCACCAGATGTTAGTGAGGAGGACTTTGCAAGGTCAGCAGGGCTGTTTCTGCTGTTGTCTCTTCTGGTGCCTAGGTCGATCCCAGGTGATCTGTCCGGTTTCATTACTTTGAGGCTTTGAAGCGATTGGTACAACTGAATGGCTTGCTAATCCATTTCAGAGAGCAATTGAGAGTCAGCCACATTGCTGTGGGTCTGAAGTCACATGTCAGCCATACTAGGTGAGGATTGCAGATTTCCTTCCCTGAAGGTAAAAACTGAACCAAATGGGTTTTTCTGATAATCAACAATGACTTCATGGTCATCAATAGACTCTTAATTCCAGATTTTTTTAATATTGAATTCAAATTCCAGTATCAGCTATTGTGCATTTGAACCTGGATCTTGAGAAAATTGTCTGGGTCTCTGGATTAATAGTCTAGCAGTAATACCACCCTGCCATCGCCTCCCCTATTATTCTGTTAAGTTTTCCAATAGAGTTAAGATAAGCTAATTCTTCTTTCTTTTGCTGGTATTTTAGCGATACGTTAAGAATCCTTTGCTTAAATCCGAGTAGTATAACCAATCAAATTACATCTGGAACACAGCACCTTACACTTGTATTTAAATAAGATAAAAGTGGAGGTGTAGGCTACCTCTTCGTTATATTTGAAGGGGGTTTGATCCGGTCTATAACAATTGTGTGTTATGTTAAGATTTCTAACTTGTCATTTCCATTGTTTTTAAGAACTGATGTAATATACCTATGCTTTTGCGCTCAAAAAGCATTAGAAATCTCATTATGAATACGTTTAGTGCCTGGTCACCAAGTTAGTTGAAAAAATGAAACCTTTGGTCTATCAAGCCAGATTTCACTCTGCGATCCTTCCTTTCAAGAAATACCATCCGCCAGGATCATAGCACTGCATACAAATATTTGCCATTCCGAGCAGATGTAAAGAGAAACACAGAAGATAGAAGTAGTGTAAGGCCATTCAACCCCTTGAGTCTGATCTATTCAATATGATCATGGCTGATCATCTAGCCCAATACCCTAATCCTGCCCTTGCCCCATCCCCGTCCCCGATATCCCGTTACTCACAAGCATTATATCTACCTCCTTCTCGAAAACATTATATTTTGGCCTCAACTACTTTTTTCTGTGGTAGTGAATTCAACAGGCCCAATACTCTCTAGGTGAAGCAATTTCTCCTCATCTCAGTCCTGAAAGGTTTAGCCCTAATCATTAAACTATCACCCCTGGTTCTGGACCCCATCACCCCCAAAACCACTACCACCACCATCGTGAACATCCTTTCTGCATCTAACCCGTCTAAGCCTGTTATAATTGTATAGGTTTTTAAGACCCCCCCACCCCTCATTCTTCTCAACTCCAGTGATAACAATCTCAACCAACTCATTTTCTCCTCATACGTCGGTACTGCCATCCCAGGAATCATTCTGGTAAACCTTTGTTGTACTCCTCTATACTTACCAACTAGAAATCTGATTGGGAATCAGAACAGAAGAAAGAGAATCGAACAGAGAACTTGGTGTTGAATTTGAGGAGTAGATCTGCTCTTGTTGAGAATCGGGAACTCCAGATTGTGTGTGTGTGTGTGTCAGGATGGTGGTGTCAGAAGGCGACAGTTTAGAGTGAGATTATACCTGCCCTTCAAATTTTTGATTGGCACATCATTGAGGGAGCTTTACTCTCTCTCAAAAAATGTTTTACCTATTCTTGGAGTGTTTGTTAGGGCCATTGTGGTGGGAGCTTTACTCTTCATCTAACCCAGAGCTGTCATTGGCCTGGGAGTATTTGATGGCACAGATATCTACTCTATATCTAACACCTTCTCCACCTACTCTGGGAGTTTCAGATGGAGAAAGTGCGGAGGGACACATTCTCTGCATCTAATGCTGTAATATATCTGCCCTGAGTATGTTTTGTAGCAGCTTTCTGGCTGCTAAAACACAGACAGCTTGCTTACTTAGCACAACAGCAATGAATGCTGGGTACACTGGCCAAATAAAGCACTGAAATCACAAACCCCACACACTAGGCACAGTGCAAACACAGCAAACAGGTGCTAATGATATCAGCATAATGTAAAAGGCAACAGTTATTCTGGAAAGAGAGAAAAGGTACTGCAGATGCTGGAGAATCCGAGATAACAAGCATGGGGCTGGATGAACACAGCAGGTCAAGCAGCATCATAGGAGCAGGAAAACTTGACGTTTCGGCCTAGACCGGAAGGGTCTAGGCCCGAAACATCAAGTTTTCCTGCTCCTATGATGCTGCTTGACCTGCTGTGTTCATCCAGCCCCATGCTTGTTATCTCAGTTATTCTGGAAAGACTTAGCAACTTATCCACTAAACAAAGGAGGGCCCAGACAGAAAGGCACCAGGTTCTGCAATACAAATAAACTAACAATAGCATTCCATCTAAATGATTAACTCTTGTTTCAACCTATTAAGTGTATCTCACTGATTGGCCTGAACTACAGAAAGTTCCAAACAAACTCTAAAAGGTATAAAAACAGGGTTCACACGCAGACTTCGATCTTGGACTCTCTCGAAAGCTCTTCGAATCTTCTGGAGGCATTCTGAGGAGATCAGCATTGCTGAGAGCTAGAGACCAGCTGACCATCCAGACAGACAGGGAAAAAAGCAGCTTCACAGACCCAGAGAGAGAGCAACTGCATAAATTTACAAGAGAATTGGTATTGCAACCTTAAGGGACTAAATAAAATTAGAGGCAATCTGTTTAGCACTAAAGGTTGTTGTAACTTTGTTCAGTTTGTAAAGTTGGGACTGTTTTTCATTGGTATCAGCTTGTATTCATCTTGATTTGACTCACTTTGGTGTTGTGGGACATGTGGGCAAGTTCATTCATAAAATCCCAGTTATCTAAATTGTTTTAAAGACAGACTAGTCAACAGTTTGATGGGACAGAATGGGTGAGGTGGTGATTTAATCAATATCTAACCCCATGCTGAACTTGGTCTGAAAATTTGAAAAGCAGTACTGTAGAGAGAGCTTTATTCTGTGTCTAACCCCATTCTCTACCTACCCTGGAGTTTTAAATAGGGTCAGTTTAGTGGGAGTTCCACTCTGCATCTAACCCTGTGCTGTCCCTGCCCTGGGAGTGTTTGCTGGGAACACTGTTTCATCTCTGTGACATGGATCCCATGAAGATTAATGGGACACAGTGCAAATGGAAATGCCTGGATCTAATTCCTTCTTGCGGATGACAGAAGGTCTGAAAATTGAATTGTGACAAATCATGGGGTTAAAGAGTCAGGAGCAGAATGGATACCAAATAGACTAAGAGACAGAACGCAGTGTCGAGGTTAATGTGCGTTTCAGATTGGAGGAAGCTACTGTGCTTGATCCCACACTGGTTCATATCAGGAACACTACATTTTCCTCTTCAATATAAATGAACTGGATTCGGAAGTGAAAAGGACATCAGTTCAGATTTTGCAGATGACACAATTTGAGAATGCAGTAAACAGGGAAGACAGCAGTCGCAGATTTTAGGAGGATACTGGGAATCTGGTCTGACCAGAGCTTTATACAGCCTCAGCAGTACATCTCTGCTCTTGTGTTGTTACGCACGCCAAATGAATGCTAACATTGCATTTGTCTTCCTAACTGCCAATTGAACCTGCCTGTTAACCTAAAGAGAATCCTGAACTCGGTCTCTCAAATCCCTTTGTGCTTCAGGATATCCAAAGCCTTTACCCATTTAGAAAACAGTCTATGCCTCTGTTCTTCTAATCCCAGTGCATAATCTCCCACACTTTCATCCATCTGCCAACCAAACCTTAATAGGATGCTGAACTCGGACTCACTCCCGAGGACCTTTTTTGTGCTTCAGACCCGGCAGCATCTGTCCAGACAGAGAGAGAGAGAGAGAATGGACAGTCAACGTCTCGAGTCCGGGCAACCGTCCTTCGAGAGAGTGGGCTTTGGATTTGATGTGCCGATGCACAATTTCTTCTAACTTCCAACTCTCTGTCCGTGTGTGTATTTTTCATTAGTTATTATTATTATCATTATTATATTTAGCGACGCCAGGATCCGGCCCTTTCGGTTTTCTCTCATGAAAAGGTTGTCTCTTTTAAGAGTCTTTTCCCCTGAAGCAGCTGCTAACAGTCACTTGAGGCACGAGGCGGCCGGTAACCGCCATCTCGCGCGGGACCTGACGGGGCGGGGCGTGAAGCTAAAATGGCGGCGGTGACACGCGGTAGGAAAACGCGCTATGGAGAGTGGACTGTGTCAACATGTCCCGTTCCCGAGGGTCAGGATCGTGGAGGTGGAGGTGGAGGAGAGAAGAGATTCCGTTTCGGGATTTTCCCCCTCCCAGTGAGGCTTCTTGTCGGTAAGCGGGCCGGTTACCGTTACCGCTGCTTTAAAATGTAGCCCTCCCCCCACCCCCGCCTCACTCAGCCAGAGGGTGTTTGTTTTAATCTGGAGGATACAGTGAGGTGGCGGGCAGCTGGTGAAGAGAGATGGATGGCTGACCACCGCGACACGAGGACCGCGCTGTTTTATATCAGGCCGGATCCGCTCCAGACCAGGAGGATCGCCGGTGACTGAGGAAAGGAAGAAGACTTGGACACACGAAGAGTGGTAGGGTTTGGGATTCTCTTCCTCAAACGGAGGCCAGTACAAATTTATATCTGAGATAGACTGTTCTTTTTTGGGCTCAAGACAGGCAAATGGAGTGAGTGGCGGAACAGGTTCGAAGGACTGAATGGCCTCTTCCTGCTCCTATGAAATTTGTTTACAAATTTACCAAGAATCTTATTTTAAAATCTAATGGTGATAAATTAATATGGATGGGCATTCAATTTCAAGGCAGGTCTTGTTCTGCTGATATTGCTGGGATGGGGCTGTGTATTTCTCAGCTTACAGTTACTACTGATTGAGTCTCCTATATAGGATTGTGTTCACATGTTGAGCTTTTAAAAGTTTGGTTCATGAGCCATTGACACCCCAAACCCAGCTACCATGTTTATTGTCCATCCCTAACTGCTGTTGAACTGAGTCACTTGTTGGACCACATCAGGGACCAGTTAAGAGACAACTGCATCACTCTGGGTCTGGAGTCACGTATAGAATAGAATAGACCAGACCAGGGAAGGAGAGCTGATTTCCTCATTCTTAAAGGGCATTAGTGGATCAGATGAATTTAATGACAATCGACATGTGGTTAGATGGTCACCATCAAGCCAGCTTTCTGTTCCATCCTTTATTGAACTCAAATTTCACCATCTGCCTGGAATTTGAAGCCATTTCCCCAGACTGATGGCCAGGCATTCTGGATTACTAGTGCAGTGACATTGCAACTACCCTAATGCCCTGCAATGGTGAAAGGGGGGACACTGAGACTTGAGGGGAACAGGTATACAATCCATAATCTGCATAGTACACCTGGCAGGAACTGAGGATCTCTAGGGCGGCACGGTGGCTCAGTGGTTAGCGCTGCTGCCTCACAGCGCCAGGGACCCGGATTCGATTCCAGCCTCGGGTGTCTGTCTGTGTGGAGTTTGCACATTCTCCCCGTGTCTGCATGGGTTTCCTCCGGGTGCTCCGGTTTCCTCCCACAGTCCAAAGATGTGCAGGTTAAGTGGATTGGCCATGCTAAATTGCCCGTAGTGTTCAGGGAGGTGTAGGTTAGGGGGGTGGGGTGGGTCTGGGTGGGATGCTCTGAGGTTCGGTGTGGACTTGTTGGGCTGATAGGGCCTGTTTCCACACTGTAGGGATTCTATGATTCTAAGTATTTTTCCACCATCACAAGATATGGTCCCTATCTTTGTAAGGACTTATTCTTGGTGCCAGTTTATATTTTATATTAATCCTGAGTAGGTGGCTGTTGTTTCTTCATTCAAAAATAAAGGTATTGAGACTGAACGGTAAGGTAAAGTCATCATAGTCCCACTCGCTCATGAGAGAGAGAAACAACTGATGGTAGTTTAACCTGAGCGAGGAGAGTTGAGTCGTTCATGGTAACCTCAGCCAATGCAGAAATTCAACCCACACTGCCAGCCTCATTCTGTATTACAGACCAGCTTCCACACGACTGAGGCAACCAGGCTCGAACAGTATGGTGAAAGAGATTGCCGTATTTCTGAATTAGAATTGGAATTAGTTTTTATTGTCACGTGTACTCACTCGCATGAGTACAGTAAAAAGTTTACAAACTGCCACTTTTGGTGCCATCTTAGGTACAAATGTACCTAGGCACAGAATCTTAGTACAAAGCAGCAAGTTAAGAAGTTAGAGTCCTTCTTATTAAAGCATACAAAAACAAAAAACATAACTGATAGTTCAACATCACAATCCATCTGTAAGCGCCTGGCCATGCTGGGCTCGCACCCCTCATAAGGGCTTGACCTCGCCATCGCCGCCATCCCAGGCTGCCTGTTCCCACTCTCGCTGCAGGCCCCTGGCCGCAGCTACCTGCTCAGTTCTCCGGGGCTGCTTCGCCACGTGCTGCTGTGGGGCTCTTACCTATGCTGCTCTGGGGCTTGCAGACCTCGTGCTGCTGCAGGGCTCGCTGCCGCTGCAGTATTCATCTCTGGTGCTGAGGGAAGAGAAAAGTAAAAAAATGAGACAAAAAGGAGGAAAAACAACAGCCGGAGCAGAGGATCTCCGACAGGAGTGTCCTACTCTGCTGCCATTTTGCTGTGAGAGGGAATTCTGACGCCCTATTGTGAATAATTTTTCAAATAGGCAGAAATTATCAGTTGTGACAGTGAGAAACACAATATTGATTGATGAAACCTGTGACAGTTGAATTGGTTACAAGTTCTTTGGCGGAACTAAAACTTAAGGCCATCAATTAACAAGGAGTTAACCATAACTGTCCATGGCTGTGTGGTTCATGGAGACAAACATGCAGGGTCTGAAAAATATGCTCGGGAGAACTGCTTTCAGCTCATTCCATTTCCAATCACCAATCTGGGCAATTAGATTAAGTTAACAACAAATTGCAGTTTGGAGAAAACCTTGAGGCATCCTTGCAGAGCCATACCAGGGGAAATTGGGCAGAGAACCCATGCTTTGGTTTCCAGCCCATAACTGCCATGATATAGAGGTGCTGGTGTTGGATTGGGGTGGACAAGGTCAGAAATCACACAATACCAGGATATGGTCGGAGCGTAGCAGCTCACCACCTGATGAAGGGGCTATGCTCTCTGAAAGCTTGTGTTTTCAAATAAATGTGTTAGACTATAACCAGGTGTTGTGATTCCTGACCCATAACTGCTGAGTACCAATTGGTGAGGCCGTTCGTTTGGAACCTGCAAATTGATTGAGTCACTGAGTCCACTGAAGCAACAGTTTTCTCAAATTGCTGACATAGAATGTGACAAACGGTTGCTCCTGTCCTAGCAGGAAATACTGGAACAGTCAATCAGTCAAACTGTTCATTCCCAAACATGGCTGCTGTCCCATTCCCTGTAACCACCGTCCACATTTGGTGTCAACCTCATTTTGCTAATCAGCACACCAATGTTGACACCCATTGTTGAATGTTTATGGTAAGTACCACAGTCATACTAGAATCACTCAGACTCACTGTTGGTCTGCCCTTAGGTTTCTTTTATTTAGACATTTTCCTTAGATATGCACCTAGGACAGATGAGACTGATGCTGGGCCTCCTATCTTTTTTATTTAATTAATTACTTCACGTGTACTGAGGTACAGTGTAAAGTGTTGTCTTTCTTTCTTTCTTTACAAGCAGATCGTATTATATAAGTGCAGCAGGGTAACAACGAAATGCAGGATACAATATAACAGCTGTCGTTCACAGGGCGGCGCAACATCGAGGGCCGAAGGGCCTGTTCTGTGCTGTATTGTTCTATGTTCTATGTTCTATGAAGAGGTGCAGAGAGAGATCAACATTAACATCAATAGTCTGATAACTGGGGAAGAAGCAGCTCTTGAGTCTGTTCATACATGTAAACAAACATTTATATCTTCTGCCCAACAGAAGTGGGTGGAAGTAACATAGAAAATGATGTAGGAGTAGGCCATTCGACTCTTCGAGCCTGCATTACCACTCAGTCCGATCATGGCTGATTATGCAATCTCAGTATCCCATTCCTGCTCTCTCCCCATAACCCCTTGTCCCTTTAGTGTGGTGGTATTAGTGGGGTGTGTGGAGCAGACGAGGGAGTTGCGGAGTGGGCAGTTCCCACAAAATGCAGATGGGGTGGGGAGGGAAATATCTCTTTGGTGATGTGGACGGATTGCAGGTGGTGGAAGTGGCGGAGGATGATGCGCTGGATGCAGAGGTTGGTGGGATGGTATGTGAGAACCAGGGGGATTCTGTCCTTATTTTTAGTTGGGGGAAGGGGGTTTGAGGGCAGAACTGACGGGAAATGCAAGAGATTTGGCTGAAGGCATTATGAATGAACAGAGGGGAGAAGTTGCAGTCCTTGAAGCAGGAGGATATCTAGAATGCCCGGGAGTAGAATGCTGTATCTTGGGGGCAGATGTGGCAGTGACGGAGGAATTGGGAGTAAGGAATCGCATTCTTGCAGGAGGGTGGGTGAGAGGAGGGATAGTCAAGGCTTTTTAGCTATGGGAGTTGGTGGATTTGAAATAGATGTCGGTGCTGACACGGTTACCAGAGGTGGAGACGGAGAGGCCCAAGAAGGGAGGGACATGTTGATGTTGAAATTGGATTTTATTTTTGCCATGGGAGTTGGTTGGTTTTGAATTTGTTTAGCTATGGTGTTAGCTATTTGTTTAGTGTGGTAGGGTTTGGGATTCTTTTCTTCAAATGGTGGTCAAACCAATTCAGTTGTTAAATTTAAATCTGAGATGGACATTTTTATAAATGAAGCAAAGGGTGTCAAGGGGTATGAGCTCAAGGCAGGCAAATGGAGTGAGGCCACGGATCAGCCGTGATCTTAATGAGTGACTGAACAGGCTTGGGAGGGCTGAATGAATGGCCTCCCCTCGTCCCTATAAAACTTTTTTACAAATTTACCAGAAATCTTCGGTAAGATCTAATCATGATTGAATGAATAAGGATCGCTAATCTATTCCAAGGCAGGACTCGCTCTGCTGAAACTGCTGGCATGGTGCTGTGTATTTCTCAACTCAGTTACTGCTAATTGAATCTCCCATATGGCACTGTATTCACATGTTGAGAAACGTATGGCAGCAGCTCCCTGCCTGATCCCATCCATGTTATAATTTTTAAAAGTTCATGAGCCATTGACACCTCTAACCGAGCTACCATATATTGTCATCCCAAATTGCTGTTGAACTGAGTCACTTGTTAGACCATATCAGGGGGCAGTTAAGAGATAACTGCATCACTCTGGGTCTGGAATCACATATAGACCAGACCAGGGAAGAAGAGCTGATTTCCTCATTCCTAAAGGGCATTAGTGGATCAGATGAGTTTAACAACAATCAACACGTGGTTAGATAGTCATTATTAAACCAGCTCTCTGTTGCAGCCTTTATTGAACTCAAATTTCACCATCTGCCTCAGTGGTATTTGAACCCGTTCATCCCGACAGTTGGCCAGTGGTTGTGGATCACTAGTCCAGTGACATTACCACTATCCCAATGTCCTCCTATGGTGACAGACGGAACACTTCAGACTAGAGGGGAAGGTGTATACAACCTATAACCTGGGGAGTACATGTGGAAGGTGCTGAGGATCTCAACGTAATGTTCCACTGCCACAAGATATGGTCCCAATTTGTTGGGACTTATTCTTAGTGTCAGTGTTTATTTTATATTGATCTGAAGGAGATGCTTGAGAAAATGGCAGTTGTTTTGTTCAAAAATAAAAGTACTGTATTGAAATTGAACAGTAAGGTAAAGCCACAATGGTCCCACTGTCTCATGAGAGAGAGAGATGACTGGTGGTCATTTAACCTGAGGGTCACCATGCATCAGGAGAGGAGAGAGGTTGAAAAGGAGAGTTCTTCATGGTAATCTCAATCAATGCAGGAATTATAACCACACTGTTGGCCTCATTCTGTA
This sequence comes from Ginglymostoma cirratum, assembly GCA_024137785.1. Lineage (NCBI taxonomy): Eukaryota > Metazoa > Chordata > Chondrichthyes > Orectolobiformes > Ginglymostomatidae > Ginglymostoma > Ginglymostoma cirratum. The sequence goes on along the minus strand of JAHRHZ010000187.1, from coordinate 64,447 downwards.
TTACAAACCAGCCTCCACCCAACTGAGCTAACCAGTCCCACACAGAATGGTGAAAAAGATTGCCATATTTCTGTGAGAGGAAATTCTTGGGCCCTGTTGAGAATAATTTTCCAGGCCAGCAGAAATGATCAGTTATGACAGTGAGAAACACTGTATTGATATATGAAGCCTGTGACAGTTATGTTGCTTACAACTTCTGTCGCAGAGCTAAATCTTAGTACATCAGTTACCAAGGAGTTAATCATAACTCTGTCCATGGCTGTGTGGTTCATGGAGATGAACATGCAGGATCTGAAAAAATATGCTCAGTGGAAGAGTGTGTGTTTGAGAAAGATTCTGTGAGGTGCAGTGTCATTTCATTTCCAATCACTGATCCGGACAGTCAGAGTAGAGCCGTAGACCCATACAGTACAGAAACAGACCATTTGGTCCAACTTGTCCAGTCTGACCCAAGTTTCCCAAAATAAACCAGTTCCCCTGCCTGCATTTGGCCCATATCTCTGTAAACCTTTCAATTTATGTACCTTTCCATATGCCTTTTAAATGTTGTCACTGTACCTGCATCTACCACTTCCTCTGTCAGTTCATTCCAGATATGAACTACTGTGTGAAAACGTTACCGTTCAGGTCCCTTTTAAATCTTTCTTCTCTGGCCTTAAAAATATGCCCCCTAGTTTTGAACTCCATCACCCGAGGGAAAAGACCTTTGCCACTCATCTTATCTATGCCTCTCATGATTTTATAAAACTCTTTAAGATCACCAGTCAACCTCCTATGCTCCAGTGGAAAATAGTCCCAGCAAACCCAGCCTCTCCTTAGAACTCAAACCCTCCAATCCCAGCACTGTCGTGGTAAATCTCTTCTAAACTCTCTCCAATTTAATAATATCATATAGTAGGGTGATCAGAACCGTATAGAATACTCCACAAGTGACCTCACCAATGTCCTGTACAACCTTAACATGACATTCCAACTCCTACACTCAGTGGTCTGAGCAATGAAGGCAAGTGTGCTGAATACCTTCTTAACCATCCCATTTACCTGTGATGCAACTTCCAAAGAAGTATTTACCTGAACCCCGAAGTCTCTCCATTCAACAACAACACCCAAGGCTCTACTATTAATTGTATAAGTCCTGCCATTAAACAAAAATATAAATTGCTGGAAAAGGTCGGCAGGTCTGGCAGCATCTGTGGAGAGAAATTAGAATTAACATTTCAGGTCAAGTGACCCTTCCTCAGAACTGCCCTTGTTCATTTTACCAAATTGCAATACCTCACATTTATCCAAATTAAACTCCATCTGCCACTCTTCAGCCCATTGACCCGATTGATCAAGATCTCTTTGTAATCTTTAGATAACTTTCTATTACTGTCTGCTATACCACTAATTTTGGTGCCATCTGCAGACTTACTAACCATGCCTCCTAAATTGTCATCCAAATCATTTATACAGGTGACAAACAATAGTGGGCCCAGAGCTCATCCCTGTGAAACACCACTGGTCACAGGCCTCCAGTCCAAAAAACACCACCACCCTCTGTCTCCTACCGCCAAGCCAACTTTGTGTCCAACTGGCAAGCTCTCCCAAAATCTCGTTTGATCTAACTTTACTGATCAGTCCACTATTCTCAGAATATTTCAGATGCTTCACTAAAGTCCATGTAGACAACATCTACTGCTCTGCCCTCAATCGTTTTGATTACGTCTTCAAAAAAACTCAATTGTGTTTACTAGACACAATTTAATTAGGAGAAGTAGGTCATTCAGTTCCTTAAGCTTGCTTCACCATTCAGTAAAATCATGACTGATCCAATTATAACCTCAAATCCACACTATCACCTACCTCAATAACATTTTCAACCTTTTGCTTACCATGAAATATTCTACCACTTCCTTAAAAACATTCAAGGACTTTGTTTCTAACACTTTTCAGGGCAAAAAGAGTTTCAAAGACTCGATTCTCAGCAGGTTAATCACAAATTGCACAACAAAAATCATGAGGCATCCTTGTTGAACTGTACATGAACAGGGGATATTGGGCTGAGACCATGAGCTCTGGCTTCCAGTCTGTAATTGCCGAGTACCAATTGGTTAGGACACTCATTTGGAGCCTGTTAATCAGTTGAGTCACTGAGCCCACTGAAACAATGGTCTTCCAAATCACTCACATAGAATGCAACAAACTATTGCTCCTGTCCTGGCAGGAGATATCGGGACAGGCAAGCTGTTCAATCCCAAACCCAGCTGCTGCCCCAATCCCTGTCACTATCATCCACATTTGGCATTTTGCTGATCAGCACACCAATGCTGACAGTGATCCGTTGATGAAAGTTTATGGTTAGTACAATACCCGTGTTCTAAAATGACTCAGACCACTGCTGGTCTACTCTTGGGTTTCTTTTCTTCAGACATTTTCTTTAGAGGTGTTACTACAAAACTCTGGAACAGGTGAGATTGATGCTGGGCCTCCTATCTGATTTGCTTTGATTTATTACTGTCATGTGCACCAAGGTACAGTGTAAAGTGTTGTCTCATGTGCTTTACAAACAGCTCATAACATATAAGTGCATCAGGGTAACAATGCAGGATACAATGTATGCACACTCGCACTCACTCACACGCACACACTCCCTCACATGCACATTCTCCCTTGCACGCGCACACCCACTCACTCGAGCACACATGCGCGCACACATACACGCCGTCTCCCTCTCTCACAGTCATACACACACACTCTGGCATTCATCTATGCACTCCATCAACAAACAGATTGAATTAGACCCGATATACTGACCGTTGCAACGCACAGCCGGAACTGGTACCTACCGGAAGCAGCAAAAACCAGACCATATAATTTCGAACCAGAGCAAGACAACAGCGCTTCACAGCAGGCTCTACAGCACTGAGGATGCCACCTAGTAAGGGGATGAAATGTCTGCTATCAAACCTCACAGCTCGCCGAATACACTAACATCTACACAAATAAATAATAAACCACAAGCCAGAGAAAAGCCAGACAGAACAGCCGTAGGATGATACAAGTAATGATCACAGATGCCCATAACATACTCCAAGTGCAAACAAGAAATTGCGTGCCAAAATGCATTAATTTCAAAAGAGACCAATCAAAAATGGACTACAAGAATTGAATGGGTCATCACAATAACACAGAACAGGATCACCCAAAAAAGAACACCACTACAGGAAAAAAAATGACCAAATTGATTAGTGACAGAGGAGACAACATGACTGACAAATGGACAAGAAATTTCTCCGACAGACAGCTCACAGATACAGAAAAAAACAGTGCTAATCAAAGGGCTGAACGATAACCGCAGAGACAATGAAACACTTCCTGGCAGCACTAGAATCCACACTCAGAAACAATGGACTAAACAAGGAATCCCACAAACAATCAGACAGACCATAGCACCCCTACTGACAAAGAGAACACAGACAAACACACTTAACAAAGAGGAAAGGGATACCATGAAGAACCTCAAAAAGGACAAAAACATCATAAGTGTTCCTGCTAATAAAGGCAGAATTCCTGTGGTAATGAACAAAACGGACTACATACAAAATGCCGTAGAATTACTTGCAGATACACAAACCTACTAACAGAGGGAATGGGACCCGACACCACAGCCAACAAACAGAATAACCAATACACTACGGAACCAACACAAAACAGGACAGATAACAAAAACAGAATTACAAAGGATGAAACCAGAAGGCAGCAACACCCCAAGATTCTACGGACTTCCTAAGGTACACAAGCCTGATGTACTTCAGCCTAATTGTGGCTCTACAACCCCATCACACAAATTAGCTAAGGCACTATAACAGAAGCTTAAACATCTAATCAGTAATTAAAGACACTCCATACAATCAACACAAGAATTCCTGGACATCTTCAAGAACACTAAAATAGACAAAGAAGAAGTGATGATCTCATTCAATGTAAGAGCATTGTTTACATCAATCGACAGAAATCTGGCCAAAGAAACCATATCCAACTTAGTACATGAACACCACAGAACGAGGAATAGATCAACAGGCACTGCATACTCAAACCACTGGACTTGTGCTTAACAGACTTTGTATTCAAAGGCAAGATATAGGACCAGATCAGTGGGACTCCCATGGACTCTTCCATCTCCAGACTGATAGCTGAGGCAGTCATGCAAACACTGGAACAAACAACTTGTCCTCGGATCCAATCCAAGTTCTGGATCAGATAATTGGACGACACTTTTTTTGTAATTATGAAAAGAACAGAAATTAAGAACACCCACCAACTCATCAACGCCATATTCACAGGGATCAAATTTTCAAGAGAGGAGGAAAACAACAACAAGCTCCCATTCCACGACATGATGATGAAAAGAAAAGAGAACGGTGACTTCAGCACAAAAGTATACAGGAAATCCACACATACTGACCAGGTCTTTAAACTATCACAGCAACCACCCCAAATCACTTGAGAGGAGCTGTGTTAGGATCCTGTTCAAAAGGGCCTGTGCACACTGCAGCCCACCCAATCTGCAAAAGGAAGATGAAGAAGAACACCTCCGACAAGGTCTTTACCAGGAATAGATACCCCGGCAACTTCACCCACAGATGCCTACCCGAAACAACAATCACCGTATCATGTATAAAAAAACACCACCACAGAACTGACAGCCAGACTACTCGGACTGCTCAGAATCATGACAGCACACTACAACAGCAACCGACCAAGGCTGAAGACCCATTAGATACCATAGACAGGACGAATGCGGTTTACAAGATACTAGGCGGAGACTGCGCAAAACACTGGAAAAAAAAACAGGCAGACAACTAGCAAGCCGCATCCTTGAACACCAGCTAGCAACTAAATGACACAACCAGATGTCCTTGGTTTCAATCCACATAGACAAGAAAAAACACACTGTCGACTGGGACAGCAGTACTATCATTGAACCAACCAGGGAATTCTTGGAGGCTTGCCATTCACCGTGGACTCTGTCAATAAACACATTGAATTAGACCTGATATACCGACCATTACAACGCACAGCCAGAACTGGCATCTACCAGAAGCAGCAAAAACCAGTCCATATAAATTTGAACCAGCACAGGACAACAGCGCTTTACAGGAGGGCCCACAGCACTGAGGATGTCACCAAGTAAGGGACGAAACGTCTGCCATCAAACCTCCCAGCTTGGCAAACACACCAAAATCTACACGCATACTCAGTCAATCTTTCTCTCTCTTTCGTGACTCTCTCTCTCGTGACACACACTCTCTCTCTCTCTCTTTCCCCCCCTCTCTCTCTCTCGTGACTCTCTCTCTCTCCCTCTCTCTCTCTCTCTCTCTCTCGTGACTCTCTCTCTTTCTCCCACTCAGTCTCCCTCACATGCACACGTGCACACACACATATACATATAAATCTACAGGGTGAATTTGCATTTGCGGAGTTGCATTTTTAGTTTTGGCAAAGATCTGTAGCTCAGGTTGTGGATGAGTTCGCTGACTTGCTCGCCAAGCTGGCTTGTTTTTGTTCAAACGTTTTGTCATCATGCTCGGTGACATCATCAGTAAAGAGATGTTATTCTACTCCACTTGGAATTTGTACTGTCCAGTCCGTTATGGTGAGTACTGTAATTTCTGGTTTTGATCTGCATGGGTTTGTACATGGGGTCCAATTCTATATGTTTATTGATTGAATCATGGGTGGAGAATCAGTCAAACATATAGAATTGGACCCCATGTACAAACCCATACACATCAAAACTGGAAATGACAGTACTCATTGTCTGACCTGAAATGCCATTTTAGGTTTGTTAAATATATGCGTAACGGTAGTAAAATCATTAGATCTTTTATTTATAAATTCTGTATCCTCATAACTCCTCTGTCACTACACCTGATGAAGGAGCAATGCTCCGACAGTTAGTATGTTTGTATAAACCAGTTGGACTCTAACTTAGTGTTGTGTGATTTTTCACCTTGGTTAATGAAGGTACAGAGAGAGATCAACATTAACATTAAGGAGGTGTAATCAGAAGTCTGATAACAGCAGAGAAGAAGTTGTTCTTGAATCTGTTTGTGAAAGTAAACGTACATTTATATCCTCTGCCTGACAGAAGAGGATGTGAGAGAGTATAACCAGGGTGGGAGGGATCTTTGATAACAAGTTATAGACCTGGATAAACAAAGCAGGCCAGGCAGCAGCAGAGGAGCAGGAAAGCTGACGTTTCGGGTCTGGGCAAGGGAAAGCGGACTCTGAAATAAATAGAGAGGGGGGAGGCAATGATGGAAGGTGGATAAAGGAGCAGATAGATAGAGAGAAGACGGACAGGTCAAGGAGGCGGGGATGGAGCCAGTAAAGGTGAGCGTAGTTAGGGAGTGGACGGGGGTTGGTCAGTTGAGGGAAGACGGACAGGTCAAGGAGGCGAGGATGAGGCTAGTAGGTGGGAAATGGGGGTGGGGGGTTTGGTCAGTGACGTGGGAGGAGCAGATAGGTGGGCGAAAAGACGGACAGGTCAAGGAGGTGGGGATGAGCTGGGCTGGTCTTGGGTTGAGGTCAGGGGCTGGGGAGATTTTGAAGCTTGTGAAGTCCACATTGAGACCATTGGGTTGCAGAGTTCCCAAGCCAAATATGAGTTGCTGTTCCTGCAACCTTCGGGTGGCATCATTGTGGCACTGGAGGAAGCCTGGGATGGACATGTTGTCCAAGGAGTGGGAGGGGGAGTTGAAATGGTTTGCGACTGGGAGGTGCAGTAGTTTGTTGCGAACCGAGCATAGGTGCTTCACAAAGCGGTTTCCAAGCCTGCGCTTGATATCCCTGATGTAGAGGAGGCCGCATCGGGAACAATGGATACAATATACCACATTATACAGATGTTCACCTGCACATCTACTAATGTGGAAGGTTTTCTTGGGGCCTGGGATGGGGGTGAGGGGGGAGGTGTAGGGGCAGGTGTAGCACTTCCTGTGGTTGCAGGGAAAAGTGCCAGGAGTGGTAGGGCTGGTGGGGAGTGTGGAGCGGACAAGGGAGTCACGGAGAGAGCATTCCCTCCGGAAGGCAGGTAAGGGTGGGCAGGGAAGAATATCTTTGGTAGTGGGGTCAGATTGCAGGTGGCGGAAGTGGCGGAAGATGATATGTTAAATCCAGAGGTTGGTGGGGTGATACGTGAGGACCAGGGGGATTCTGTGTTTGTTATTGCGGAGAGGGGTTGTGAGGGACGAGTTGTGGGAAACGTGAGAGATGCGGTCGAGGGCGCTTTTGACCACTGTGGAGGGGCAATTGCAGTCCTTGATAAACGAGGACATCTGGAATGTCTGGGATTGGAATGCCTCATCTCGGGAGCTGTGGGAGTCGGTAGCCTTGAAATAGATATCGGTTTCCAGGTGGTTGCCAGAGATGAAAACAGAGGCCCAGGAAGGAGAGAGAGGTATCGGAGATGGTCCAGGTGAACTTAAGGTTGGGGTGGAAGGTGTTAGTGAAGTGGACAAACTGTTCGAGCTCCTCATGGGAGCATGAGGCGGCACCGATACAGTCATCGATATAACTGAAATAAAGGTGGTGGATAGGGCCAGGGTAGCTGTGCAAGAGGGATTTTTCTGCGTATCCTACAAAAGAGGCGGGCATTGCTTGGGCCCATGTGGGTACCCGTGGCCACCCTCTTTGTCTATAGGAAGTGGGAGGAGTTGAAGGAGAAGTTGTTAAGGGTAAGGACGAGTTCGGCTAAGCGGATTAGGGTGTCAGTGGAGGGGGACTGGTCGGGCCTGCAGGAGACGAAGAAGCGGAGGAATTTTAGGCCATCTGCATGTGAAAAGCAAGTATATAGGGACTGGATGTCCATGATGAAGCTGAGGTGTTGAGGACCTGGGAATCGGAAGTTTTGTAGGAGGTGGAGGGCGTGAGTGGTGTCATGGACGTAGGTGGCATGTTCCTGGATCGGGGGGAGAAAATGGAGTTGAGATAAGTGGAGATAAGTTTGGTGGGGCAGGAGCAGGTAGAGACAATGGGTCAACCAGGGCAGTCGGGTTTGTGGATTTTGGGAAGGAGCGAGAAATGGGCGGTGCGGGGTTGGGGAACGATGAGGTTGGAGGCTGTGGGTAGGAGGTCACCTGAGGTGATGAGGTTGTGAATGGTCTGGGAGATGATGTTTTTGTGGTCAGGGCTGGGGTCATGATCAAGGGGGCGGTAGGAGGATGTATCAGAGAGTTGGCGCCTGGCCTTGGCGATGTAGAGGTCAGTGTGCCATACTACAACTGTGCCAACCTTGTCCGCGGGTTTTAAAGTGAGGATAGGGTTCGAGCGGAGGGCTGCACGTTCTTTAATAATCTCCTGTATGCTGCAATCTCTGTCTCTCTCTCTCACTCACTCACACACACACACACACACACACACACACACACACACACACACACACACAAATACTTAATAATCCATCACACAGCATTCCCCCCCATCCCCCCCCCCCCCCAACTCCTCCCCCACCCTGCGATCCCTCTGGGTATGTGCTGTGCCACATCTGGCTCCCTAGCAGGTCGGGATGTTCTCTCTCTCACGCTTTCTTTCTCTCTCGCTTGCGCCCTCCCTCTGTCTGTCTGAGCTTACTGCCAAGATCACCTCATCTGCATCCAGTGGAACTGGATGATTGTACACTTCACTGTTGATGCAACGGCTGACAGATCAACAACCAACACACTCATCAAGATCATACCCATTTTAATTAAAACAATTTATCAGATGGAGATCAGCCTTAAAATGACAGCTAATCTGTATGTGAACATCATTTACTGAGCTTGGTGAATTAAACCATCATGCAGTTTTACTCTGAAAATCTGCCATTCTTTGTTTTGATCATGTTTCCTCATTTGAACCCCAGTGTCAGCAGATTTTTGAAGAAATGTTTTAGATTTCTAATTTCTCTGAGAATGAGAAAGAGCTTCCTAACAACACCCAGAATGACCTGGGAGAAGACTCTCCTTTTCATTTGACCCCTCCCCTCTTCTTTGTGGCTCTTCCTACTGAAGTTAAAGGTCTTCATCCTGGGTCACTGTCCCCCACCTGCTGAGTCAGAGCTCTGGCCCCTGTGCTGCCACAGTCCGTGAACACCTGGAATCTGTATTTCATGGCAGGTTTCAGGCTGCTCAGACGTTTCAGGCTTGGTTCTTTGCCCTACCCACATGGCCAGCTTGCTCTTCTCCTGATATTCTACAATTTAACGCTCAATCTTCACCTCATTGCCAACCTGGGAAGGACGGACCCAGGAGATGGTGAGTGTTGTAGGTTCAGAGTCACACTGTCACCTGACTGTGTGCACTGGCAGGAAGGTGCAGACCCTAGCAATGGGCTCAGTGGCCAATCTCCACACGCACCACCACCAATACCCCCAAACCTGGGCTCTCTTACACGCAGGGAAGAGCTGAATGGTTATTCAGCATGTGGGGATAACCCGGACAATGTAAAGCTTTCAGCATTTGCCCTTTTCCCAGGTCTAATACATTCTGGACATCTTGCACCACCCCATTGTCATCTCCAGGGGGTTGGTTGTTCACTGGAGTTGTTACACTGGAACTGGCTACTTCTCTGACCTCTGGGGCCATGCTGATCTGTAGTCCTTTGTCTTCACAATTCCATCTTGATGTGCAAAAATGGTTGGCCGAGGCAAACTCTTCTCACCCAGTGAAGTAATCACAAAATTGTGGCCTTGTGCACCATCGGACTTGCTTCTTTCAATAACCCAAAAATTACACTACATTCTTCTCTCAATCATTTCAAAACTGATGTGACGGTACTCACTCGCCTGACTTGTCCAACTCACACTGTACCACTTGGTCCCATCTCTTGAGGCGTCTTGAGGTAGTCAGAATGTTCCTATAGATAAAATGTCTTCCTCCCCCAAAGAATTGAATCTGAAGCAGTTGACAGTTTGAATCATTTGATCCACCAGGATTGAGTCTAACTGGCTCTTGGTCACAGTCCCTACTCCTTCCAGCCTGGTCACATTCACACCTCAGGCAAAGGGAATGGATGGAAAGTAATGTTTGCATTGTTTTCTGGAAGATGGTCGGGAATTGCAGGACCATCCTGCTGAGGCTTTGGACCTTGTCCTTGATCTCTTAGAAGGCACTTGCTGCCGGGCTGTTGATCAGATCATTGCACCCTATCTGGATGTCATGGAATTGACCCATGACCCACTGGCACCGATTGACCTTACTGCCACTGATCTCCTGGGCAAGCTGAGAGGCTTTCGAGTCATCTCATCTTCAAAGGGTGCAGCCAGACTCTCAGGGACACTGTGTTAGCTTTACAATTGCCCAGCAACTTGGGCAGCATTGAGTAAACTTCAACAGTGCTCTGGTAGTTCACGGGTTCCTGCCGCGAAAGGTGCAGCAGTATTTCTTCACAGGTTTCTTGCTTTCATCTGACATATCGACGGCTTTTACCCTATATTTGGAATGTGGGGATCTTTCGAGTCATCACCTCCAGGTTTCCGTGGATATCCTGCACATTATCGGTGGAGGAATGGCAGTCAAACACATAGAAGCATCATACAGCACACTCATAACAATATTAGTGGCTGAGCCCTGCATGAAGATGGAAGAGTATGTGACCTGTGATCCCAGCTGGCTCATGGTAAACTCCTTGAACTGGGTGGTAACTTGGTAGCGGAGGGTTACCCAGCCATGCTGCCTTCAGGTTTTCTTGTCTTTCAGATATTTGGCTGAGCCAGTCACTTCCACCAGGTCTCCCCAGAAAGCTGGCCTTGAGGGAGGTTTTCGTGTCCAAAGAGGATGCTGTGTCCTTAATAGAGGCTGAACAATTAATGGGAAAGTTGGTGCTGGGTTTTGGTTGCGTGTTAATGTTCTTCTGGAGCTCAACCAAATCCTACAAAGAGACCCTGTGAGGGAAGGGTGAACAGAGAAGGCACACAGGGAGGAAAACAACAGAGGCCCAAGAGAACTTTAGGAAGTGCAATGAGGAAGTTTAAGAAAGCAATGAGGAGAGCAAAGACAGGGCATGATAAACGTTGGCAGCGAAGATTAGGAAGAATCCCAAAATATTTTACAAGTATTGTCAGGGGAAAGAGAATAACCCAAGAAAGAGTAGGACCTATTCGGGACCAATAGGCAATCTGTATGTGAAGCCTGAAGCCATTAGTCGAGTATTAAATGAGTACTTTCCCTTAGTTGATGACTCAACGACATAGGGCATAATTTTAAAATGAAAGGCTGGAAGTTTAGAGGTGATTTGAGGAAAATCCTCAATCATCCAGATAGAGGGTGATGGGGAATCTGAAATGCACTGTCTTGGGGGTAGGACCAGATAAAGTCCTTCACCTAAAAGACATTAACAAACCCAGGCAATGGGGTGGAAACTGGAACTACTGTACATTTATAACTGCATTTGTCAGTACAGATTGAATGGGCCAAAGGGTCTCTTCCACCTTGTATAATTTGATGAGAAGCTTCACAGTCTCCTGAATGTTTACGGGAGTGAGAAGGAGCAGCTTTGGAGAAAGCACGTGTGGAACAGTTGTCAGGGTGTGAGAGAAAGCACACAATTGGAACCCATCTTCCAAAGACACATTGGATATAGCAAGTGAATCCATTTTACAACTAACATCATACTCCTGTTGTGAAGACGTGAGCAGTCTGTTTTGTGGGATACTTTCGCTTCCCTGCGGAAAGTTAACAAAAGTTCAATATATTGTCATAATAACATGGAATGCATGTTATAATGTTAGGTTGTGGACATCCTGCAAACTTTGTGAAAGTATCTTCTGAATGGAAGCTAGGATATGGGTCCCTGATACATTAGTATCCAACTGTACACAGGGAGAGAGCATTCCTGTGGTTATATCCCGGAACAAGAATTGGTATGAAATGAAAAACAAATAAACATGCAGCTAATAAGCAAATCTAGTGTACAGCAGGTTATATTGGGGAAGGAGTCACATAGATAATTATGGGCCTATAAGCCCATTAGATACAGAAGCCAATTTGACACATTGAGTCTGCTCTGCCATTCAATCACTACTGATGTGTGTCTCAACCCCATTGTCCTGCCTTCTCCCTGTGACCCTCGATCCCCTGACTAATTGAGAACCTCTCTATCTCTGTCTTAAAGACACTCAATGACTTGGGCTCCACAGCCCCCTGCAGCAATCGGTTCCACAGATTCATCACCCTCTGGCTGATGAAATTCCTCCTCATCTCAGTTCTAAAAGATCATCCCTTCCCTTCACTTGCAGGCCTATAGGAGCATAAAATAGTGGATGGGATAAATGAACAATCTGGAGTAAGCTAGCAAGTAGGATGTTGTTTGAAGATAGCAGCCTGGTCAAAGACCATTGACAACTGGAGTCAACCATATACATAAACAGCAGTGAATTGAAGACATGTATTGTAAATTAAAGTGTACTTGTGCTTTACTTCAGAACTGCGGTGAAGTGGCATCAAATATTTACTTAAGTGGCAAAAAAAGACCATGTCAGCTAAGAGACAATCTAACCGTTTTCCCTTAGTGCTCTTTGGGTATTACCAGTGCTGATTATCCCATTATCCAGAGTAATGGGGATACCATTAACTGGAATCTAAACTTAAGGAGCCCTACAAACACTTTGGCTCCTATGGTGTTTTATTTTGGTGCCCTTACTTGAAGGATGTAAATGGTGAATGGGCCAATTTGGCAGACGGAATTTGACATGGGTAAGTGAGAGTTTATTGATTTTGGTTGGAAGATTAAAAAGGTGACATTCTCTAAATGGAGAGATGCTTTGCTGTAGAAGGATCTGAGTGTTCTTGTGCAAGAGTCGCAGAAAATGAGGATGTGGGATGTGGGTGTCACCATCTGGCCAGTATTTATTGTCAGTTCCTTGTTGGCTTTGAACTGAATGGCTTGCTAGGCCTTTTCAGAGGGCAATTGATTGTCATCCACATTGCTGTGGGCCTAGAGTCATGTAGGCCAGACCAGGTGAGGATGACAGATTTCCTTCCCTCAAGGTCATGAGTGAAGTAGATAGGTTTTCCCCAACAATGTTGCACCGTCATCAATAAACTCTTAATTCCAGAATTTTCCTATTTTATTGAATTCAAATTCCATCAGTTGCTGTGGTGGCATTTGAACTCAGGTCCTCTGGAATATTGACTGGGTTTCAGGGTGAATAATCTCACTAGGCTGTCACCTCCTGATGCAGAGTGGTCAGCACTTCAATATTGTATCAGAGATAAAAACACTTGCAGCAATGCGCAGGCACCTCCAGGCACTACAATCAAGACTCCCCCAGCTCAGAGCCTCCCTCTCCCAGCCCTGCAAAGGACCTCTTCTGTTTTTCATTCTCCGTAGGATCCACAGCTTGAATTCACAATTCTACTCAGCTTTATTGCACACCAAAAACCGTAAGTCCAGGAAACTTACTGATGCCCACCACCCAAAACGGGCTTCCCCCACTCCCCAAATCCCCAGCCGGACCCAGGTCCTCCCCCACAATGTACCCGCTGCCATTGGCCACGAGGCTACTGGCGGAGAACCCACTGATGACGTCACATCCGTCACCGCCGGGCACCCCACTTCCGGGACGGAACGCCGCCGCTGCTGAAACCACCCCCTCCATCACCGAAACCAGCACCGTCATCGCTGTTGCCGCCGCCGCCGCCGCTCCGCCCACCGCCGAATCCGACACAACACCCACCGCTGACGTACCTCCGCCCACCACCGACGCCAACGAAACTCCGCCCACAGCCGACGCCGACAACGCTCCGCCCACAGCCTCCACAGCCAGCAGCTCCAGAGGAGACAGCAACACTGAGCCCTGCCAAGTCTTCACCATCCCCCCAGACCTCCCCCTTACTGAGGACGAACGGTCAGTCCTCAGTAAAGGCCTCACCTTTGTCCCCCTCCACCCACATATCAACGAATACCGCTCACGCTTGGATATTGAGCAGTTTTTCCTCCGCCTCCATCCTCTATCCACCTCCCCCTCTCTCCCTATTAATTTCAGAAC